>CM031997.1:5089203-5129727 GCA_018804465.1 Populus tomentosa
TACTGCCATTCACTTTTAGTGTCTGTTCACTTCTCAATGGTCAGTTTATTTCATGTATATGAATTCTTAAAGCTGATTTATTTCTGTGTTTGTCTTTTTTGTTTGTTGTAATTCTATTTTTTTTTTTTGTGAGACTTTTCAAAAATACTTTCCTTTTTAATGTAAAATCTTTCTGCAGAGGGTGATGGGATCCAAAATTTATGTTAGTTGCATTGCCTTTCGAGATCCAGTTAGTGAGGATATTGCTGAAGCTTACCGTATACTCCAAATTCATTGCTGACAAATGTATCTGCCTTGTTCTCCCGCTCTCCTAGGTTTTGGTGTTCTTAGAACTGCACTGGAGGAGTTATTTGCACTTTGCTTTTCCCCTGCTGGAAGTAGGTAGGTATCTTTTAGTTATGGAAGGTTCTCTGATATGGGCTAGCAATAGGTGAGAATTAGGACTCGGTTACCAACTTTTTGGCTTTTTCCTGGTATACATGCACACATGACTCGACCTTTACAATATCAAAATATGAATTAATAGCTATAAGATTTTATAGTATGGCTAAGTTTATCAGTTCATTAAAAAAATGGAATTCCATTGTATCCTTTTCATTTCATTTAATGTTCTCAGCCTATAAAAATTTCAGCAAGCCATTATGGGATGTTATATCACACATGGTCTCCAATGTACCTTTGCCTACTCCTGGAAAGGATCGGGTCTTGTTTGCCATTGAGAATTGCCTGCTTTCTGTGGAGGCTCCACCCAAAGATGGACTCCCCCATGTTGAGGTATGACTTCCTATCCCTTCGGTTTTGTTAGCTGGATTCTGCCTTTGCTGATTGTGTGGTGTGGTGGAGGGTTAACAAAAATTCACATTATTATACAGTAAATGACTTTTGATTTTGCTGAATGCAGATATCATTTCAGCCATTGGTACAGTGTTTGGATGTGGACAACTTGCTCAAACTTTTTACTGCTGTGTTACTTGAAAGGAGGATTTTACTTCGTTCCAACAAGTATCTCTCTGACCCTTACAGAAATAATAATTGTTTAAGAGAAGTAATGAAATTTAATCAACATTGATTTGATTCTCTTTACTATTCTCACTACACTGAAAATTTTCAGAAGTCATCTGGGGTATGTTTGCATGCTTATTAAACTTGTGCATTGGTTTTATTGGTCAAGTTTCTGCCTCATCATTTGTTTAACTTTTGGTTCTCGATTATGTAGTAATAACCTTTAAATCTGCTTCAACTTTGGTATGTTATGCATACAAGAATGATACAGTGAATTTCAGCTAGTGATGCTGGGTGCTTAATATCTGTTTAAATCCATATTAAATGGCAGAGATGCCTTCAGTTTGTGAAATAATCAACAAGCCTCCATGGGTGTGTATTATTAGAGGCCATGGTAAATAACCAATCCATATTGTTGGCTTGATATTATTTCAAAGTGAGTGATATTGTTGGTTTGATTATTATTTCAGTTGAACCTATCTTGTATGCTTTGGTTTACCACTATCAGGACATGGTTTGAATGAACTTTTTTGGGAATGTTAGGGGAGTCAACATCCAATTATGTTATTAATAATTGGTGTGGTCTCCATTTAGATGTGTTTATGCATTGCTCTAACCACTAGCTCCCATTATTGATTGCCTTCTTTTCCGATTGTTAATCGCTGGGTTTGTATACAATCAAGGAAAAGTACATTAGCAATTTAATGGATCTGTTTTTGTAGTGTGCAAGTGGATTTCAATTATCATGATCTGAAATTTCTAGTCAGCAGTCTTTCTGAAGATAGAAATTCTATAAAAATATTAAGAAGACTGGTTTTGAAATTAAATGGCTGCAAATCCTTTCCATATTTACCATGCTCTCTTACTCAAGGCCACAGGCTGTACTAAAATGTTGTCTGCATTCTTTACCAAAGCAGCTGTTTGTCTGCAAATTCTTGATTTATCTACCATTGAAGCATTAGTTCAAATAATACTTACTAATATCTTTTGCGTTTTCAATTTTACTATATTCTTCTGAGGCAGGTATTCACTTTTAACCCTAGCGTCAGAGGCCATATGTCATTTGATCTATCCCCTTAGGTGGCAGGTGAGTTTTAATTATTTGGAAGTTCACTCTTCTTTTACCAGACTAGAATATCACTTCTAGGTTTTCCTTCTAATGCTGGAACCTTTTTCATCTTCATAGATGAAAATTGCAGCTAAAATGTTTTTCATTCTCTGGATTGGCTGATGGTATATTCATGTCTTCATGTGATTCTCTTATCAGCTCACTTCTAATTATTTTTATGTTTGTTGTGCTGAAGCATGTCTACATTCCATTACTATTTTTCAGTGGAGTTGACTATATTGATGCTCCTACACCTTATATGATGGGTCTCCATTCAGCTGTTGATACATCTTACCTTGCAATGGATGGTGTTAAGTTTTTTGCTTAAACTTATGGTTGTTTGGCTAAATAAATTATGTCTTTCTTGGTAATATTTTATCATGCCTTATTCTTTAATATTTGTGTTTATATATTATTTTTCTTTAGCATGGAATTTGGCAGCATTTTCTCTATCAGCTCTTTTGTGTCAGGGACAGCTCAACTGAGTAGAATAATTTGAAAATGCTATGATATGGTTTCTGGTTTTACTTTATAGAATGCGTAGCATGAACTGGTCTATGGTTTCTGGTTTTGCTTTATAGAATGCATAGCATGAACTGGTCCATGTGTTTTTAAACTTCTTGGAAAGAACAATTAATATACACATTCTACTCAATAGAGATCGCCGAGTTTTTGTTTGCCAGGTTACTCCCTTGACAGATGAACTGTTGCCTGTTCTAACCATTTATGTTTTTTTTAGCCTCTATCCCATGCCTTTACTTCTGCATGGCCAGCCTTGAGTTGGTCTACGTAGAGGGTTTGATATTTCTGTTTGCTGTTAGTAGATAGGAAAGAGGAGTGAGTGTCTAGTGAAGGAGCAAGGTGTGCACAATTCGAAACAATAATGGATCCATTCATCATATGATGTAACTTGAAATTGATGCCTGAAATGAATAGAACTGTGATTGCCATGTTGTGCAAACTGTGGATGGATTCTCCTGGAAAATGGTGCAAATAGTGTAGGGTTATTTGCAGCATACATTGCATAAGTAGAAGCTCAAATGCAAAATGCGGGTATGATCTACCTGCTAAAATACTTCATAAGTGAGTTTTATATTACTCTTGAATTTTTGTTTGGTTGGCAACCTAAGATATAATGACATGTCTGGGCTGGGATCACTTTTACAGTTTAAGATTAAAGTTTATCACATTTTGGGTTAGTCATTTAATTGTGAGAATTCTGTCATGTAATCTTCTTTGATTCAGATGTATGCTGGGAACTTACACAACATGAGTCATTAAATTAAATGACTATAGGATCATGTAAAGCCCATAATTAGGTGTTTCCCTTGCATCTTCATCTTAGGGTATCTAGTACTTAGGATCTTGGCTCCCCCATTCTCCTATTTTTCTTTTTGATTGGTGTGCAATTTCTCTCTTCAATTAAGGAGCTGTGCAAATGTTGTCTGGTATAATTATCATTTTCATGTGTGGCACTGAGAGGCAGCTATGTACATTAATGTACTTTTCATTACTATTAGATGGTAGCAGATTTCTGCATGGTCTTTTAGCCCTTAACAGAACTGAGTGGAGGTAGATCCCTTTGTTGACCCTAACTAGTTTTGGATTGAGGTTTATTTTAGCTTTGAGTATTGCTACGTGGTCTTCTATTGCTTATACAGGCTGATATTCAATCAAATTCGCATCTTCTTTCCTTTTCTGTTTTATGTCAGAATTTCATATTTGTTGTCTGAAATACTTTCAGCTTTATTGTTAAGTCACTTTCTTGAGCTGTGGTTTATGTTATTCTGTCCCTTTTTCATTGTATTGCAGGTAGTGGTTGTAGACCTTGAGTACAACCGAATTTGTACCTCAGAGGAAATACCCCCTATTCCAGAGCCAGAATTAAGTACCTTGCGGGGTGAGATACTGAAGCTATTGTACCCCAATGTCATGGGAATAGATCAAATGAAAGCTGGTCTGGTTATCTCATCTGAGCAATATTTTAAAGGCTGCAACAAGCCTTGGGGAGAAGATCATGACCTTCAACTTAGGTGATACTTGGATGCACCATGAAATCTTTATGAAGTACTCATTGCTTTCCTTGTTAAAATTTACTGCGTGTTTACATAAACTGTTCATCAAAGCTCTTTTGACAATATTCTCTATATATAATTGATAGGTTTTGTAATTGCTCTGCATTTCTGTTATATTGGTATAGTCTTTATTATATATAAGAGATGGATGTTCAGTTATTTGCTTAACTGAGAATTGGAGAAGCATAAAGACATGCAATTATTATGAAAATGCAATAATGATGGTTATGCTTGTTGCCAGCAATTAAGTTCTGAGCTTGAATGCTTGTTTAGTTATTGCACTGCTAAGCATGTAATTACATATAATGTACAGCACTCCACCTGTCTCTTCTTTTTTTGTTATTTCCCCTTCTTGGTGGTAAAAGAGAATCCAGTGTATTGGTTATTCCAGGAATCCTGGAGCTTCTAATTGTCTGGCGTTGTTTATTTAGGACAAAAACTCTCCTAAAGATGCTCTATAATTACTTGTAGTCATACATTTATCCCATATAATATTCCCATTTGATTATGATGTTATCAGATATAAAGTGTTTCCTAGGCTTTCCGGTGGTACAGTTTATATGTTTTCTATAACAATGTAGTATGACTCTGTTTTTGTCTAGCTATTTCTAATGGTTAATCTGGCGATTGCTGTTTGCTCTTTACAGGAACTTGATTTTAAATACCTGTGTTGTATCATGTTGGTGCTTCCATTATACAAAAATTCAGGATGGATAGTCTTACATGCGGAGCTTAATTATTTTCTGTTCTTATTTTTATTCTAATACTTGTTAGATTTGTGCATTCTATGCAGGTTAATATTCCTAAAGTTCTTTGCATCCATTTTAGGTGGATACCGGAATTTCATTGTACAACTCTCCTGTCTTTTTCCTTTTTCTTATTATCGCATTGAGTTAATTTGAAAAATTCTTACCATGACCTTCTTCAAATTAATTTTACGAAGTTAACTATTTGCAGGAAAACACTGCAAATCATGCCTTCAACACTCAAGCATTTTTGAGGAAGCGCTCTCGATCAACCAACCAACCACCAGATGCCATGGTGAAGTTTTTTTCCCATCATCATTTACCAACTTAGAAAAATCTGCGTTGTTAAATTGTGAAAATTATTGTACTTGATATTTTGTGTTTAAATCTATTTTTATTCTTGCATTGATTTTTTTTATTGGTTGATTTGGTTCTCCTTGTATTTACTTTGTTGTTGCTTGCAGATAACACAGTTCTTAGACTCCCATGGTTTCTTGGATTATTTGGAGAGAGTTATTGATTCTGATGAAAACAATTATAATCTTCTTGACAAGTTACAAGACGCAATTGGAAGGGGTCAGAATCCCATTGCAGTTCTCCCCTCTTCGTGGGTAGAGCCTGAAATTATAACCATATCAGATCCAGATGTTGGAATATTGGGTAAATTTGAGGTCTTAATGTATATTAATCTGTGAAATTGATACAAATACATCTCAAGTGATTTTATAACATTATAGTAACATTGATGTCCTCGTTTCTTTCAGGATCAGGCGCTAAATTTACTTATGATAGGTTTCCCGCAAACATCAGGTCAGAAGAACATGAGGAGAAGAGGAAGCAAATTCTTGCAGCAGCAAGTGGGGCTTTTGATTACATAAAGCATGCTCCTAGGTGTGTATTTTGCTAAGTTTGTATGTGTGTTCCATGTAACTTTATTCTAATTTTCATTATGTTAGTTTGATTTGTAATAGTGAATTCCTAATCTCTCTAATTTCCGGACCAGTTCACCATCTGTGCAAGTGGGCAAGGACTCTCTTAGTCCCATGGAGAGGGCTGTAAGTTCTTTATATCATAAATGGTGCAGCAGTGGCTCTGTTTCTGAAGTTGGGTTATCCTGAACAGTGAATATTTATGTTTCACAGGCAGAAAGGGAGCGCATGGTTTTGGACATTAAAGTTAAGCTGCAGGTATAATTTTTTTTGTCTTTTTTGAATGCTAATGAACTTTCTGGGTAGTTCCAGTATTTAACACATATAGGAATGTTTGTAGATTTTTTATATTTCAATTTATCATGTTATAATCTTAAAACATAGTAACTCGTATTAACTGGATTTAACCTTTAAGCATTCCTTTCTTAGAATATTGGGAGTTGAAGGATTTTTTTCCCATTTAGAGTTTCACTGTAATCAATCAGAATACCAGACATAGCTCTAGGATGCAGCTAATCATCCTAGCTGCTAGAATACGTGTTTGTATTGTGGTCCAACTTCATCTGAGAAGGTTTCTTTTTTGTTGTCTTTATTTTCTCCCATATTCATGGGTTTGGAATGGGTATTGTTATTGCTGTTTTCTCTTGATGGAAAAGAAATTCCTTGCTTGTAACGGAACCTGTTATGCAATTAATTTAAGTTTGTAGAGGCTAGGAGACATCATTTCACTTTTCAAAGATGCAACTTACATGCAATATAATATTATGAATAAACTATGCTAGAATAGGTAAAATTTAGGTGTTCAATCTTATTTCTATTTCTGTGCTTCTGTGTTGTAGAAACAAAATGTAATTTGGTAGAATTTCAAGCTGATAACAATGCTGAAATTACTATGTCTGTCTTCTTTCCATAATCATGTACTTCTGGTTTGAAGTATTATTTTTACTTCTATACAGGGTTTGTGGTTGCGTCTTCTTAAACTAAGAGCCACTGATGATCCACTTTCATCTTTTGAATATGGCACTATCCTTGGTATGCTTCTACAAGAGGTCAAACCTTTCATTAACATTTTTTAGACAACATTTTATGCCTTTCAATTCTCAATTTTATTTGCTTTATAGTTCAAAAGAGTTCTGCATATTGATTGGTGTTTTGTTTACTGGCTTTGCAGCACTGATTGAGTCTGATGCGGAGGGGATTGGTGGTAGTGGATTTGTTGAATGTATAAGGGAGCATATACACTCAGTACGTAGGAGAGAATAAATTTATTTAATGTTTTCTGTGCTTATGATTAAGCTAACTTTTTGCTGGATTTTATTCTTGTAGGGATGGCACTGTCAATTGACTGATGAGCAGTTTATTGCTGTGAAAGAACTGGTATGTAGAAGATGCATCAAGGCTTTCTTTTAGCATGAGAGAATTGCTATTGGTTGAAATTTCTAAAATGTATCTCTGAATTACATTACAAAATTAAATCATAGTGGATTTGATGATTAAGTTCTTTGTTGAATATCCATTATGGTTTACCACTTACATGTAAATTGTTGCTTCAGAATCTAACTTCTTTTACCCTCCCTGACTTTGCCTCTCCCTGTGTGACCTTTCATGTTACCTAATTCCCTATATTTTATCTGTGTAAATTCAGCTTAAAACAGCAATTAGTCGCGCAACCTCCCGGAATGATGTGTCAACCATTAGAGATGCCCTTGAAGTATCTGCTGAGATGTATAAAAGAGATGCTAATAATGTTTCTGACTATGTCCAGCGTCATCTTATTTCTCTGTCTATATGGGAGGAGCTACGGTATGCATTTAGTCATTTTCTGCTGGATTTCATTAATTGTAATTACTGCATTTTACAGTTTCTTGTAAAATGACTCCCTATTGCTTCAAACTAGGATTTGTTTTCATTCTATCTTTCCCATCATATTTTGATCTTATCTTATCTCAACTCCTTGTTCTTTTGTCTTTAGAGCAGCTCGCGTAATCCTGTTGTGGTGTTGCTTTAATGAATTGTTAATTGTCAAAAAGAACATAGATATGGAAATTTTAGATGGTCTGTTTGATTTTCTTGCAGGTTCTGGGAGGGGTACTTTGAGTATCTAATGGAGCATCCTTCAAGCAAGTATGGCTGCACATTCTCAACAAATTGTGATAATCTTAATTAATTTTCGTTGTTTAACTATTTGCTAATATTTGTTACAGTGATTAAAAAAAACAATTATAAAAACTGCTCATCAATCCATTAAATTTGGTCTGTCAATAATCCAGCTTCAGCTAATGGTAAAGTTAGTATTCTGTCTTTTATGAGTAATTGGTGACAATAATATGGAGAAGTTAGCTGACATAATGCTTAGAGTATGTGGTGGTTCTTGTGATGAAAGAGCCATAATAAATTGCAAAGAGCATCCATAGATAAAGCCATTTTGTGTTTAATTTCTGCCCTCTGCCCCTCCTGCACACTCATACATATAGAAAAGGGGGAAAACAAAGAGCATACAGCTACTGAGTACTGGGAGGCACTTTCTTCAGTTCTTCTAGGATGCATGAAATTTAACCCTTTTTCTGTTCTTTCCTTGATGAAAGATTATAATAATCACTTTCTTTTAGAATGGACATGCCAAGCTTCTGAGGTGTCATGCTTTTTTATTTTTATTGCAGGTCAGCCAATTATTCAGCTTTAGTAACAGCACAACTAATTCTTGTGGCATTACACATGGTGGTCTTCTTTGTCTGTATTTCTTTTGTTTCACGACTTTTATTCCCTCCTTCAGGCTTCACTTACTTGCTGTGATCATGTTTCATGTCATTGTGAAGGCTGGATTGGGACTTCTTGATACTGATGCTTGGCACATGATTGAAACAATAGCGGAGAAGAATAATATTGGATACAAGCAGTTTGTAAGTTAACTCCTGTTGTATGCTGCTTGACTATGGTTTAATTAAGATCCATATTTCACAATAGCACCCTGGCCCCTTTTTTGGCCACTACATGCTGGTGTTTTTATCAGGACTTTCATTGTGATTGGACCTCTTCATACCTCAGTGTTCAGTGCTGTCTGTGATTTTAGCTTTCTTGACTTCTAAATTTCTAATCACAATGTACTATTTGATACAATAATGCCTTTGGTTCTGATTTACTTGAATGTTTTTGTAACTGAACAACAAATGGATGTGTGACGTACCATGTCCAAAAGCAAATAGAATAGCTTCCAGAATGGAGTGGGTGTTGAATAAACTATTTGGAACACAGGGATTCCAGAACAAAATGAATTTAGGTTTACTTCAAAGACAAAATATGTATCAAGCATGTGTCATCCTGATACTTCTACTTATAGTTCTGAAAAAAGAGAAGTCACATAGGTGAACTATAGTGTCCAAAGTAGATGGAAATTATTGCCAATGCTTCCTGAATCTTTATATAGGATAAAAGAGCCAAGTAAGGGATTTTCATTTTGCCATTCTTTTCCTATTCGTGTGTAGTAGAGTCGGATATCCAGCTATATTAGTAGCTGTACTTTTTCAAAATCTCTATTTGAGCTATCTTTATTTTTCTATTTGAGCTCTTGTATCTTTAAAAAACAATCAATCGAGTATGCTACCTCTCAAGTACCCATCTAAAGAGTGTTTCAACTATTTCCACACCAGTTATCAGAAGTGTATTTTCTGGAAGTCATATACTTGTTAGTAGGCCTTTCCTCTTCTTTTTGGAAAGTACCATCCCAAATAGTCATTAGAAACAAGCTAGCATTTACAGCTTCGGAGAGGAATTCTGTTAACTGTTTTGAAGCGGCTGCTTCCATGGCGTGCTTTCCCCAATATGTAATTGATAGAGGTTTGCAATAAAAGAGCCCCTGATGTTGGTTTCCTTGTAAATGGAATGGTTCTTTGCTTTCCATATGGAAAAGAAACTTTTGTCCTTGTTCATTGCTTTAGTGCATTCATTAAACAATTTGATTATTTTTTTTAGTTCTTATTTTTATTAACAGATTATGTGGAAGTTTAGAAAAACTTACTTTTGACATAAAAACAAAATTAAGCAACTTTACACATAAAGCAGTGTGAAGGTAGGAATCAGTAAAAGCATTTCACTAGATTTGTAGGACACTTCAATCATGGTTGTTTGGTATGTTCAACTTTTAATAGCATGATTATCCTGTCCACTTATGTCCTGGAAATACAAGAACTCATATTCATTTATATCAGAAATGAGTAAAAGCTAAGCATTTCATACATTTTGTGATAGAAATTGTACAATTACCTATTGTGAACACTTAATCGTGGTCAGGTTTTATATTCTTGGCATCATAGATTACATCTGTCACAGAGACCTATGTCTTTTTATCGTCAGGTTTTATATCCTTGGCATCATAGATCACATCTGTCACAGAGACCTATGTCTTCATATCTTGATATTTGGAGAATGTAATCTGACACTGTGCTGTGCTAAATGATAATTCTTATGTTCAATTGTCCATGTCCCATAATCACTATCCACTGTGGAGTTGCTCAATCCTTCGGGCGTAGGGACTTGCACTAAATGAGATAATCAACTTTATCTGCATTTAAGAAATCCTTTCTTTTCTTTCACTTCAATATTCATTGAGTCGTCAACATATTTCTCATGAAACCCAGAGTTTTGGTGATGATTTAAATTGGTTTGATACATAGTTATTTTGTCAATATCTTGTTCCATTTTTTTGTTGTCACTATTTCCTTGCATCTTTTATGATTTCATGCTACTGAAATTTGCTTTGTTTTTTGGTTCAGATAAAACTCAGAGGATTCTTGTCACACATCCAGCAAGTTCGTATCAGTTACTGGGGAATCTCTTCTGTAAAAACCCAATCCATGCGATCTCCTGGATTGTCTTCCCCACGCCCAAAAGATTCTATGGATGAGAATGAGCAACCTGCAGAAGCTTCTGTTATTGGCAGGAGCTGGGTCCAAAGCATGTTTAGCAGAGATCCATCCAGAGCAAACTCTTTTGGTCGTGTTCGTAAAGGGGCTTCCGATGGCACTTCAGGTTTGGTTTTTCATAGCAATGGTCACCTACAATAATTTTGTCTACCATTATATCACCCTTTTTTCATTTTCTTCTGTGATTACAACACTGCTGTTTATTTCTGATTTGAGCAGTAAATGAAAATGGAACCCCTAGAAAACAAGATTCATCTGCTGCTGGGCAGAAGAAACTTCAAACCAATGTTCGCATACTTAGAGGCCATAGTGGTGCCGTTACTGCCTTACATTGTGTGACCAGAAGAGAGGTCTGGGATCTAGTTGGTGACCGTGAAGATGCTGGTTTCTTTATCAGTGGAAGCACAGACTGCATGGTAATTTAGCATAACAGATTAATTTCCTTTCCTGTATAATTCCTTTACACAATTCATGTCTGGAAGTTTAACTGCAGAGCCATGCTTTCTGAGCACTCTTTACTGCATGTGTTAAAGCTTCTGTTTCTTGGCTCTAAATTGAAGGAATCAAGATAGGAGCATTCAAACTTCTTCCACTCTGAAACAACCATGCCTTGTAACTGATTAGTTAAATTGCCAATCCTGTAATCCATCTTGCTTGTTTTCCCTGTAGATCATAGCCTTTGTGACGTCACATACTAGGATTAATTGATGGATGCAACAGTGAAGTCTTAGCAGCATTATTGTATTATGTGACATTTATTTCTTTTGAATGATCATGCAGGTTAAAATCTGGGATCCTAGCATTCGTGGTTCCGAACTTCGTGCAACTCTGAAAGGGCATACCAGGTGTCTTGTTTTTATGTATTTGTGATGATTTATTCAAGTCAGTATGTGCTGATGACCCTGCTTCTTCAGTGGTCATTCCTCCTATCATTGACCTTAACATTTGTGGGCTGCAGAACTGTTCGAGCAATAAGTTCTGATCGAGGAAAAGTGGTATCAGGATCTGATGATCAGTCTGTTATTGTATGGGATAAGCAAACATCCCAGCTTCTTGAAGAGCTGAAAGGCCATGATGCACAGGTTTGCCTATTAAGACCATCTATGCAAGTTTTTTATATTAGGAATAGGACTAGAAAGGTTTTGCAGAGTTGCATGATTGTTAATCCAATATTTTTATGTCAGAAAGTTGCATCAGTCTAGCATTGAATTCCCTGTGAAAGGTTCTTTCAATTGTGCGTGTCATGCTTGGATTGAGATATGTGTTAGAATACACACACACACACACACACACACACACACACACTCTTGCTATTGTCTTTCTTAATTTAACAAAGATTTTCTTATTATTGATTTTCTGGAGATTCTGTCTATAACACGATGCTTGCTCCTTCATGTTGCAAGTTTGCAACACAAACAAAAGTGCTTGTTTAAATTTTTCGTTTTTGCTAACATTATAACTAATTTAGATGTTACTGAGATTACAAACGAAACATATGTAAAAGATATTTGAATTTGAAAATAATTCGTTTATTTATTCTTCTAGGTTAGCTGTGTCCGTATGCTGTCTGGTGAACGTGTCCTGACTGCTGCACATGATGGAACTGTTAAGATGTGGGATGTCCGAACTGATACTTGTGTGGCAACGGTTGGCCGTTGCTCGAGTGCAGTCCTATGCATGGAGTATGATGATTCCACTGGAATTCTTGCTGCTGCTGGTAGAGATGCGTATGGACTCTGAAACTTCAAATGCTACAGCATATTTTCAAGTCTTTATTCTATAATTGACTACTGAAAAAAAACCTGTTAACATTTGCATTGCTAGGGTTGCGAATATATGGGACATCCGTGCTGGTAGGCAGATGCACAAGCTTTTAGGGCACACAAAATGGATTCGGTGAGCAGAGTGGAGTATTTTTCCTATCCATGATAACTATTAATTATAGTTGTGAAGGAGCCATGTGTCTATCCATAATGCAGGTCAATTAGAATGGTTGGAGACACACTGATTACTGGTAGTGATGACTGGACTGCAAGAGTGTGGTCCGTTTCACGAGGAACATGTGATGCTGTTCTAGCCTGCCATGCTGGTCCAATACTGTGTGTTGAGTATTCCATGTCAGACAGAGGAATAATAACAGGTAAATATCTGCTACTTTGTCTTTGTTGTGATTTGATTGCATAAGATCTTTTACCATTAATAGGAAGGTTTATATGATATCTTAAGTATCAGCATGAATGCTAATGGTCATACTAAAATATGTCTCAAGTGCCAACATGAACTGCTAAAATGTGTACTAAAATGCAATTTCTTTTTTCAGGTTCAACTGATGGTCTTCTCCGATTTTGGGAAAATGAGGAAGGTAAGAGCAGTATTTTTCTTGCCAAGTTGAACTTTATATCTTTTTTTTTTTGGGAGCTCTTCTATGTCTGGCTCTGGCAAGATGCAATTTTTCCAAACCTGAGCAGTCTCATCCAACTTGCATAGGTGGATAGTATATCACCTGTGCTGATATTATCTGGCTTCTGCGTTTTTATTTAGGAAGTAACACAGTGCTTCTCCATGAAATCTTAGTATCTTCTCTCAGTTCATTAACTCTCTGAACACATGTATCCTAAAGAATGTAATTGTGGTTACGAGTACTTTATTTACCAAGCCCTACTAGCTGATAAGTTAACTTTTCATTCATGTTTGTTGTTTCAATTAATTTTTTCTTTTTCCAATTCTCTCTCTCTCTCTCTCACCCTCTCTTTTTTAATTTTTCAATCCCCTTCTATTTGTCACTGACAGGATTGTGAATGCAAGGATGACACCTATTTAACCCTAAATTTAAGAGGACTTCTCTCCATTGATTTTTTTCCCCATATACTACATATATGTGAATGCTTTTATTTACTAACATTGAGCGGTCAACCAAAATAATTTGGTGCCAGTACATGGAAAAACCATAATGTATGCCAACCTTAGGTGTGTGATTTTTTATATGGGATTGCAACATAGCTTATCTTTAGTCTTACCTTGGTAAATGGTTGGAAGTCACACAACTGAAAAATGCATTTTGACCATCTTTCTTCCTGTAAAATTTAACAGTTTCTTTGCTCATGAATATCATTTCAGCGTGGTGTCATGGCCTGCTTTCAGTGTCTTTTGTGATATGTCCTGATAGCATTTTTTACATAATGTATGCAGAAGGCATAAGATGCGTGAAGAATGTTACTATTCATACTGCTCCTATATTATCCATCAATGCTGGGGAACACTGGCTGGGAATTGGAGCAGCTGACAATTCTATGTCCCTCTTTCACCAGCCCCAAGAGAGACTTGGTGGCTTCTCTAGCACGGGATCAAAAATGTCTGGGTGGCAACTTTACAGAACACCTCAAAGGACAGTTGCTATGGTATGAATTGTATTAGTTCTATCAAACTGTCCCTTTGTTCCTAGTTACTACTGTTAATTCTGCAGCTTGCATGCATATGTTCATTGAAACACACACTGGACCTTGTGTTCTACAACAAGAATTTCTCTCTCATCCCATAAACCCTCTCAACCCCATTCAAATGGTAGCATTCCCAATTTCAAAAATTCACACCCTGTTATTGGGTCCCACCATTACACATTATTTTTCATTTATTTATTATATTCTAATTTAATATTGATTAAAATACTATTGGTTTCCACCATTACAAATAATTTTTACACACCTAGCAGGCATTCTTAACACATTGTCCTTCAATCTCTTTCTTACACCCCCTTAACACTTGACTCAATAACATTTAATCTTCAACTTTGTACCCCAAACCAAACACAACCTTAGCCTTATGAACTCACCTAGAGCCACTAAAAACATGTTTAGATGTTGGGCAAGTTTAAATAGTATGCATCTTGTCCGAGTTAAAAAGAAAATGTCAAATGCTAAATAAGTAACTGTTTAATGTAGAGTATTAAATGTTTAGGTCAAGGTGATTCAGTGCATTGAACGCATTTTGACTCCAAACTCCCAGTAATTTGGATTGGGGATTAGTGTTTTTGCATGGGTTGATTAAGTGTTAAGGTTGAAGTCAAGGGTGTAAAAATAATGGTTGAATGGTAAATGTATGGTGTGTAGAAATTATGTGTAATTGTGGGGCTCAAGAATTTTTAAAATTAATATTGAAACTAATTATAATAAAAAATAATAATTGATGTATAATGGTGGAACCCAATTGGTGGGTATGAGGAAAATAGAGGGAAATAAAGTATGAGTATGAGAAAAAAGAACAAAAATATTTTTTTGCACAAGCTCCAAAATCTTCTCCACTAGCTTAACACTTGAACCCCTTTTTAGGGTGAACTGTTATCTTCCTCTTTTACCTTCACCTTAAAAAATATACTGAACATGGTTAAAGGGGGTCAAATGTTAACTCCATAACACAACTGCACTTAACCTCAATTCACCCATAACCTTAGAGATTAATTATTTTCCTTCAAAGGTTGAAAAATGGGAGGATGGTGTGCATGAATTTATCTCAGAATGATAAATTCAGTGATTGAAGTTTTCCATGTCTAAACTGACATGTTAACATTTGCTTATTCATTGCCCTTTTTGCACTAGATGACTCTCTGTCTGAACCGTTGTTTGTTTAGGTAAACTTGTGTCCCGTTAATGCCCAGGTGGAATGGAACCCTTGATAATGTAGAGCCTACTTCTTGTTCAGCTGTTGTTTCGTCCTTATCTAATATTTCTAGATAATATCTTGCAAAGGAATTAAATGTTCTCTTCAATCTAAAGATTTTCATTCAACTTGCTCTATTGTCGAAGTTTCTATCCACTGATTGGCCATAATAAGATATTTTATACCTCCAAGCTATTCTTAGGCCTGCTTCTTAATCCAACAATTCCTTTGCCTGGTAGGTGTAATCTAGCAATCCTTTGGCTTTCGCTTATGCCTGTTGATACCTCATTTGGCCTTGTCTCATCTCATATTTTGCCCTATTAATAAATGATCTCCCACAAACCCAGAAAGCAGATGTGCTGTTCTGGTAGTTTGTTGATTGATTCCAGCATTGTTTATGTGGTTAATTTTTCTCCATAACCTTGACTTCTTAACAAGCAACACTAGCAGTTAGTTTTGCAGCTGGAGCTGGTGTGTAGCATCTTTTTTTTTTTTTTTTTGCATATTAATAGGAATATTTGATGCAAGCTCAAATCCAGTTAAATTGCTCCTCCGTCAGGGATTTACTGCCAACCGGTTCTTAAACTAAATAAGCAAAAGGCAGCCTTCATTCAATGGAATCACCTATACAATAGCAATTGGTTGAGGCCTGCAGTCTGAGGGCATTTTAAGGCTGCAGTTCATGGGGCTACTCTGCATCTTTTGATATTTGCTTTATATGAACTTGTTTGCTCTTAGATTCTGCCTTCTGTGTTGGCTCTAATGAAAATCAATGAAGATGAAACAGGCTTCGGAGTCAGATAAATCATAATGATAGAAAACCGAATATTTGTTTGGATATATTTATAGGCATTTGTTTCTATTGTCCTTGGAAATAATAATTTTTTAGAGGAACATAGGTACCATCATCTAACTTGTTTCATCTGTTCTGTTTCTGGCGTTGTTTGTGATATACAGGTTAGATGTGTGGCTTCTGACCTTGAAAGGAAAAGGATATGCAGCGGTGGTCGTAATGGAGTTCTTAGGTTATGGGAAGCGACCATCAATATTTGATTTTGTATTATATCATTTGGTGAAGTTTGAACCATTGAAGGCTGTGGCGAGAAGTGCTTGCATGTTGATCGCGCTATCCAATCTGACATCAACCTTGTAGTAAATAAATTGTATGAATTTTGCCTCGGACAATTCTTTCCTGCCGTAATCTGTTGTATCAAAATGAACAATCACACAGGGTGCTTGTATCTCATTGTTCTTTCTACAGACATCAGCTTTGTACAAAAAATTATCAGTTGGGAAGTGGATTTATTTGGTGGCAAGAGGAAATTGATCACGAGGTGCTATGAAAACACACGATAGAGTTTGCCAGGCTCCAATAATAGACCTCAACCACTTGTATATGACGATTGGTTTATAGATATGTTTTCCATGCATGTGTTTTCCTCTTTATGTGCTCCTTGTGCAAGCCTTATCTAGCCTCCCTGCCACTTTGCTACCATTATAAGCTGAAACGATTCCACTTCACTTCAGAAGCAGATGTTATGATCATATTCATTTATCGTTCTCCCGAGTGCCAAGGGAATCAGAGATGCAATCCTATAGTTTATTCATTAATTTTTTCATCATCAATTGGTTGATACTTTTTTTCTTTTGGGTAATTGTGGGTGTCTGTTTAGTTTATGTATATCTCAACTAATCTTTCGAGGCTCTGAAATTAATGATTATATAAGCTTTCAGTAGTTCTAAAGTTTGTGGTACTTGAATTGCTAATCTTTAGAAAGCAAATTTAGAATCTAACTAGCTAAGCCATACCTTTTAAAGTTTAATTGCGTTGATACTTGATTCATTAGCTTATGTTTCAGTAGCTAATAATGCATTGGTTCAATGTTTAAGATAGCTCATGGTAGTATTCAATGTGTTACAATCGCGTCATATAAACACAACTTGGTAGAAACTCTTATCATCCATGATGGAATTATGATTTTAGGTGTAGGGGTTCAATATAAAATATTTCAGGATACATTAACCAGGAATATAAAGTTATGAAATAATAGGGTTGTTTTTTTTCTTTTTCCGGAAGATGATGCATATTTTCTATAAAACCAGCCTTAAATTCAAGGATATGTTTAAAATAAAACTCAAATTTAGGATCAAAGTGAAAATTTTGTTAAACTTTACAAGTGCCATGGCTCTTTAGACTTATTCCGCCCGCGTATAGAGAGGTACACCGTGCTTTAGTTATGACTTATGAAACTAGTCTATCAGACCATGTTCTCCGATGAGTAGTACTAAAGCTAAAAAAAAGTGTAACTATTAGCAATTTTTTGAAATTCTTTATATATATATATATATATATATATATAATTTGATCCATCTATTATTATTATTATTATTATTTTATATATAATTTAATTAAAATAAAACTAATTTATTTCATCTGTTTAATAGTCATGTATATACTTCGAGTTGCAAATTTTTCTTCTAACTTTGAAACGGTTTGCAGGACCTAAGTATCTTTTTTTCACGAAAAAGAAAAATCAGGCTTACAGCATAATACGAGTTCATAACTGGTTTAACTCTATTTGTACATGAATGATAAAATTTGATTTAAATACCACATACATCCATGTTATCTTGTATTTATTGTTGAATTTACGGACTGAATTAATTAAGGTCAAACCTCCTCTTTCTTAAACGGATTTTTGTCTGGAATTTTTTGTTTGTTTGTTTTTTTTTTTTTTTTATGAACTTAGTAAATGAAAAAGTTTTAAAATATTATAAGAAACACTATTATAATTGATTTAATGTCCAAAGTATTATTCTTATAAATAAAATATTATTTATTTACAACTTCTCAATAGGCATTTTATCAAACATTGCAAATGCATTATATTCTTCTCATACATACCAATAATAATAATAATAAAAAACATAGCTACCTTCATTAAAATACAAAAAACTTAAATTCATCTTTTCTTTACCGGCTAAAAGCACAAGATTTGAAAGGTTGAAGGACATTTGATAGCTTACTCCCTCGTCATACCCGACCTAATTTGATGGTAATAGTTGCCTACTTGTTGCTGTTCCTGAAACTGCAAATGTTTTTGATTAAAAGCCTAATTGTAATGATACGAAGAAGATGCCTTTTTACTAAACTAAGCATTATTAGTTGGATGTTCTTGCAAATTATAGTTTGTACAGATTTTATATGGTTAAGATGTGTCAGAACTCAATTTTAAATTCTAAAAAAATCTTTTATAAAATATATATAATTTTTGCCTTTTTATTCAAAAATCCAAAAAATCATAATTTCAAAATCCAAAAATATTTTAGGAACACAAAAAGATAAGCTCTTGAGCTGTAACAAATCAAAATGCCAGAAGAATAGTTAGATTGAGATATTTTGACAAAATTGATTGAGTAAATACTTAATTTGAAACAAAGTTTATGGTTAAAATCCAAACTTGATCAAAATTAGAAGAATTAATTAAGTTTAAGAACTTAATTAAACTTTTGACAAGTTTAATTGATTTAATTAAAGCTAGCATTAAGTTTGAAAGTCAATTTGGTAAAAATCAAAATAATTAATTAAGTTTAAGGATTTAATTAAGCTTCTAATAGATTTGTGGATTAAATTAAGGACTCAATTGAAAAAAATAATTAAGTTTTGGGATCTAATTTGGGTTAATTTGTAGTAATTGGAAGAAAATGACCCAATTGAAACTTTGAAAAGCCAAATTGATGCAATCAGGGGTTTAATTGAAGATTTATTTGCAAAACTTCAGAATAAGGACTATATGCAAAAGGTGTAGAAATCTAGGGATCAAAATTGATCAAATCAAGGGTCAATTTGAGATAAATTGAAAGTTTAATGAGAAATAGGGGTCAAATTGCATATTTTGAAAATCTGATTGAAACATTATAGGGTGAAAGTGAAATGATTCTAGAAAACTAGATTCAATTGAGGGTTTAATTTAATAAATTCAAAAGATTGAGGGTTAAAATAAAAAATAAAAATCCTAATTAACCTAGGTTTTCAAAAAACGACACTGTTCTATTTATTTGAAAAAATATGTTTTGACCAAAATGATTTATTTTGAATTGTAATGGTGTAGTTTTGTTCTGTTCATAAACAAAAAAATACGAGGTTCAGACAATATGTTATCCGATCACGGTTCATCTTCTTCTCTGAAGAACCCGAGAACCATGGTTGGGGGAGGTACACCACCTTTGCCAGCTCCCCAACAGTCTCAATGAACAACCCAGATCGCTTTCAAAAGACGAGGGAAGAGATAGACCCAAATCATAGCCTCTGAATCATGTTTCTATAAAAACCACACCAAAAAAACCTTGCATACAAGAGAGAAGAAAAGGGAAAGAGGAAACAACATCACAAGTAAACTAACACAGAAGTATTGGGTTTTGATATAAATCTTTTTTTTAACCATAGTTATTTATTAACAAATGATAAATAAACTATCCGGAATTATTGGGTTTTGATATAAATTAACAAAGAAGTAAACAACATCAAATTAAGATGAAAATGAACAATAAAAGAGCTATAACAAAATAATAATAATAAAAAAAAGACTTAAGAAATCCTAGTCGCACACAATTTTAGAAAAATTCTCTCTGAATTCTCAATATCACAGTTGTGCTTAAATAATGCAAAAAGAAATCTGGATATATATAACAGAAAAAATGATACTAAATCAATTAGTTTTACATTAATTTTTGGGTCTAATCTACTGAAGTTATATGGTTGGAAGAAATTTCAAGGAAAAGAGGACGTGTGGAATATTGCAGTTGATTGGATCGAGAATTATACAAATTAATGCAAAACTGTGAGTTTGAACCAAATCTTCTTGCATAAGATAGCTTCCCTCCGATGGTAAAACCAAACCAAGCAACCAGAGGCGGTTGGCGTGATGGAGTGAGATTTCCCTATATATATATATATATATATATATATATATATATATTTGTTTTTTTTAAGCTAAATTTGGAGAAGGACATGATAATGATTGGAGCTGGACAGGCTTATCAATCTTTTGTTTCCACCTCAACAATGTCATTCCTGGAACCATCTTCTGTTCAGTTTACACGTGTTTCCCTCAAATATGTCGTAATAATTAATTTTAGTAAAATTCTCCTTCATGAAGCAGGAAAAAATAAGAAAGATTTACTATTTTGATGTCCTTGGATGGCAGCAATGTCCAATGTTGGTACGAGATTCAATCGATGATGTAAGGATAAGTTAGGGATTTCCAGGTTTATATCCTCTTGTGTAATTAGATGACGACGACGACAACTCCTCTTTCCGTTTTATGAGGAGGTTGTTAAACCCTCCCTCTCGTCTCCAGTTTTGGCTGGTAAACTCGTAATGCAACCCCCAAAATCCAGCACTGAATTATCGTTAACCTCTTTTTTCCTATTTACCAATGTTCTTTTTGCCAAGGCAAATACAGAGCAGAGAAACTTCGAGGACAAAAGGTACTTGCCTTGCTTTCATTTCATCTTCTTTGTGTTGATGGAAATCATTGATGCTTTTTAATTAATTAATTAGAGCCAAGAATGCATGCAATATCTCTGGTCTCAATAATTTGAAGGCCTGTATGCTCCTATGAAACATTAATAATTACGTGGAAGCCATCTTCATAGCAGTAAGAAAATATGAGTCTTTGTCACTGTCTCAATTTGTTTATGGAGAAAACAATGAAATTCACAACATCAATTGCTTAAATATCTTCCTCTCCTTCTCTGTCTCCAGTCTAGGTGCCTTGAATTCTTTTTTCAGATCTCTGCATCTATTGCATTTCTTTTATGCACCTAATGTTACAATCATGCATGTTCATATCTTAAATCTTTAGCAGGTGCCGAGACAAGTTTGAGTTGGTATGCGAGAGGCTCTTCTATGTTTGTGGGCATGAAGTTTTTGCTGTTTTTTGAAGGTCTAGTTCTCTAAGCTATTATTTTGACAAGCTTCCTTCAAAAAATCACCAGTGCCCTCAGGAAGATCTTTGTTTTCATCTTCCTCATGAAGTTAACTTTAAGAACTGGAGATCTTCATTGCTCATGATTTGTGATTCTTGTTAAGCTTAGTGATTCATATTATCTTCAATATGCCGTACTTTTATTGTCTATCTTTTGTTTTGATTTATTTTGTCCTCTCTCTTGCTGTTTCGATTGAAAAAGTCCCTCTCCTCTCTTCTGCTGCAGGGTTGGGGAATTTCCCTTTTCGCTTCAGCAGCAATGATTGAAAAAACTAATGATGTGATCAGAGAGAGGAGTTGTATGTCAACGATCCCAGAAAATGGTTCTGTCTTTCCGATTCATGAAAATGAATCTCTGATCCCAGAGAATACCGAGCCTGAAGGTGGCCGTATAAGGAGGTACTCCACTGGGGATATAACTATCCCCTACACTAGAGTAAATATTCTCTCACGCTATCTCGCATCGTCAACTGGTTCCTGCCATGATTATTGCAAATATGGAACAAAACATGATTCAGAAATGAAGACAAGGAATCCCATATTAAAGAGCATCAAAGAAAAGCAAGGTATGAATATGAAGAAGACTATAATTTTAGCAGAAAGACGGGGAGCATTTCCATCTCCTGGCTCAAAAAGACACAACTCCAGCGTTCCTATCGTCACAGGGCGAAAAGTTTCATCATCGACCAAGAAAGAAATTGTACTTTCAAAACAGCTTTTATTACCTCTCGAGGTAAGATCTGGTGCTGGTGAGAAGAAGTTGGTGGCACCACCAGCTCTTTCTTCATCAGTCAAGAGAGTCTTGATGCGACCAGTTGTTTCTGTGTTTTCCCAACATTCTGTTAAAGGAGTTTCTCAACTGAAGGGTCAAAATGAAGTCGTAAAGGCTGAATACAAGCAACCTGGCAGTCAGGATGTTTCAAAGAAGACTTTGCCTATCAGTGACTTAGATACCGATGAGAACAAAGCTATGAAACTATCTCAAAATGGAACTCTCACAGCTGGATTGTCTGCACCTCCTGCTAAGAAGATCATGAGGCGCACTAAGAAAGGAATTCATTCCACTCATCTGCCTCCATCCTCTGAGAAGAAGTGCGTTAGACATATTAAAGATGGAACAACTCGCATTAGTCGAACACCCATATCTTCTATGGCATCATCCAAGTCTTCCCGTAGCAGTGCCTACAGTGAATGCTATGTAACTGATCTTAAGAACACTGCTGCAAACAAACTGCCATCTAAGACTAGGCCTGGGAAGGATGGAGTAGTTTACACTACAGGTAAAGGTTCCGCAGCCAGAAAGGTAAATTTTAGGTCAGGAATGGTGGTTGAACTTCAGCCTGAAAATAGAACTTCAAGGAGACTCATATTTAGGCGAAGATCCCTTGGCGAAGGCCAAATTGGTGAAACTGGTACCAGCAAGGGCAACCTCAAGAGCAAAGAAGTTTGTGAAAATGAAGCTAATAGCGCAAAAATGGAATCGGAGAAAGTTGTTTTAGAACACCAAGATATGCAAGAAAAGAAAACTGTGCAGAGTTTGTTAAATAACATGATCGAGGAGACTGCAGTTAAGCTTGTCGAGAGCAGGAAGAGTAAGGTGAAAGCTCTGATTGGTGCTTTCGAAACTGTGATCTCTCTTCAGGATTCCAAAACCTCGTCAACAGTTGGAGCTTAAGTTTCCAATATCTGTTTATATATTTGAACATATAACTGTGTTTGTATATAATAATTCTATTCATGAAAAACAAGATAGAGATACAAATAATGGAGGTGACATGAGAGTGAGTGAACTCACAAACTTGTGTGAAGCAAAGAAAGGCAAAATTATCCATTGAGTTGAGCGAACGCTGATGCAATGCATTAATTCTCTTGTTAATGTTTTCATTGCTTTGTGAATGGGGCAATTTTTACTTTTATTTATATTTATTGTTGAATAGAGTTAGCATAAGAGCATTAATTGTGGGGTACTGTTTTTTCTTCAGAAAAAAAAGAGTTCAGATATGCTTCTGAATCCATGGCTTGCTTGGAATGAAGAACCCAATACATGGCTGACTGTTAGCATAACTACGTGCTTTAGTTTACTTACAAAATAGAAAATGTTTCCAAAAATTCCATGGTCCAGCAGCCGTTAAAATAGAAAAACCTAAAACATGCAGATACTTCTTCCATTACCTTGATTGTAATAGTAGAATTGCTATTTTACTTTTTTTTTTTAAAAAAATATAAGCTATGTATCAGGGGTAATTGCATCTTTTTATACTATTCATTTATCATTTTTTATTTGATTGGGGACATTTTAGTCATTTAATTTTTTTGTCCATAGCTTAACTACTTAATTACTTTTAAAAATAAAAAAAATATTGATCTCAAAGCGTTTTATGTTTTTTTTAATAACAATAAAATAACTTGAATGCCCATAGAGTTTTTTTTTTGCTTATGTTTAGGGGAATTTTTGTGTTTCTCACATGGTTTTTTTTTTTTTTTTTTTTTTTTTTTTTATCATATTGGTTTAGGGACAATTTTGAACTTAATAAATATAAATATTATTAAAAAAATAGCACCTGTTATTACTTAGACTATGAGTTTAACAAGTTAAATTGAATTAGTTCAAGTCCATGATATAGCGCGGGCCCACAAATCTAGTTAACTATAAACTAAAAGAGAAAGGGTTTTAGTGTACCTCTCCTCATACAACACTCTTTATTGTAATAGTGTTATGTTTTTTTTTTCTTTGATTTTTTTCAATCCATGTTCTTTTTTTTTAATTTTATCTTTTAATATTAAATTTATTTATTTATTGAGTCATTACACTCTTATGACACAAATTGTGGGTTGATTTATTTTTTTTCTGAATGAACTTTTTTTTTTGTCAATTTTATCTTTAATATTGGATTGATTGAAAATTAGATTAAGATTTTTTTTTCTTGTTTCCATCTTGCAAGATTAGAGTTTTTTTTTTTATATTGAGCTTCTTGATTTTCTTTAGTTTATTTTCTATTTATTTATCATGATTTCATTACTTAGATTATGAGTTTAACAAGTTAAATTGAGTTAGTTCAAGTCCAGGATGTAACGCGGGCTCACAAATCTAGTTAACTATAAACTAAAAGAGAAGGGGGTTTTACTGTACCTCTCCTCACACAACACTCTTTATTGTAATAGTGCTATGCTTTTTTTTTTCTTTGATTTTTTTCAATGAATGTTTTTTTTTTTATTTCATCTTTTAATATTAAATTTATTTATTTATTTATTGAGTTATCATACTCTTATGGCACAGATTGTGGGTTGATTTATTTATTTTTTCTTTTTTTGAATTAACTTTTTTTTTGCCATTTTTGTCATTTAATATTGGATTGATTGAGAATTAGATTTTATGATTTGTTTTATTTACTTTCTATCATGTTATTTCGGCCTCATGATCCGGGAATAATACTTAACGGGTTAACCTAAGTTGACTCAAGTTGTTTTTTGTGTCCTTTTTCTAATTTGTTTTTCAATTTCATCATTCAACACTTAGTTAGTTAAGAATTGAGCTTCATAATCTGTCTTAATTTACTTACTATGAGGATATCTTGGTCTCATGATCAGATCATGAGTTTTTGTATTTTAACCTTGGTTAAATTGAGTTTTTTTTTTATTTTCTTTCTAAGAAGTTATCTCGGTCTCATGACCAAGGTCATGGGTCCTTAAACATTGAATTTTTTTTTTATTGGGTTGTTCTCATCTTATAACCTAGATCGCGGGTTTGACGAATTAACCCAGTTGACTCATTGTTTTCCCTCCAATTTCATCATTTAATATTGTGTTTGATTACGAATTAGGCTTCATAATTTATTTTAGTTTTTTTTATTAGGTTATCCTAGTTTTATAACCCGAGAGTAGTGCTTAACAGGTTAAACTAAGTTGATTTATCTTATTTTTATGTTATTTTTTTAATTAAAGTTTTAAAAATTTTATCATTAACTTTGGGTCTAAAAAGGGCAGATAAGAATTAACTTTTATAATTTATTTTCATTTACTGTTTATGAGGGTTATCTTAGTCTTATAATGAAAGTTGTACATTTGGCAGGTTAATTCAGGTTTATTCATGTTATTTTTTAATTTTTTTTTCTATGAGGTTATCTTAGTCTAAATGACTCAAGTTGTTTTTTTATGTTTTTTTCATTCATTTTTTTAATATCATCCTTTAATATTGAGGTGTTGAGATTGAATTTTTTTTTTTTATTTGCTTTTCATGAGGTTATGTCAGTCTTATGACCCAGGTCTTGAATTTGAAAGGTGAACTCGGGTCATCTTTTTAGGTCATTTTTAATTGTTTTTTTTTTTAATTTTATCCTTCAACACTTGAATAACTAAGAATTAGACTTCATAATTTATTTTGATTTGCTTTCTATAGGGTTATTATAGTCTCATAACCTAAGTCGTAGCTTTGATATATTAACCCAGGTGATCGAAGTCAATCCAATATGTTGTTATCTTAATATATATAAAAAATTCATTTTGAATTTATTTTTAGTCAAACTATATTTTAATAGGTTATATGGGTTGCTTTTGGATCTACAAAGTCAACCGGGTTATAATAAGTCAACACTTATATAATTTTAAAAAAACTTTTCTGTTAAAAAAATATTAGCAATATCTGTATAATTTTTTATATTTTAAAAAAATTTAACCGACCCATAACATAAAACGTACGAATTATCTATTTTTTTATACTAAAACTCGAAGGGAGAGCTTTATTACAAAATAAAGAAATTGTGTAATGATTAAAAGACATTCACCGAGAAGAACATTCTAGCCCTAATTACTACTTTGTTCATATATGCTACATATGTTCGTTTTTTTTTTTTTTTTGGAGATTAGATAAAGGTTTAGGATAAATTTACCAATTAGCACAATAAACGTAAAAATTCAACAGAATAATATTGTTTGAAAAAGATTTAGATAAATAACACGCTTTTACCTTGTCACACTTCAGAAGCACGCCATTTACTAAATGCCACAATTCTAAAGCACGACAAGGTGAAAATGTGCTATTATCTGGCTTAATTGGTCGACTGGTTCTAAAAATAATAAGAAAAATCTCAAAACTACCAAAACAGAGGGGCTTTAACAATATTTTTGATATCTAAAGATTCGATAGTATGCATAGTGACACAATCGCTACTATACGAAAAATGACATCTGAAAACTCTTGTAAAAGTTTAAGCGCAATGTAATTATCGAATCAAAAGTAATAGACCTTTTTGATTTGTTATTCTGGTCTAGCATAACCAAACCTCTTCTTGGACTTAGACCTGTCTCAATGACCCATAAATACACATGTTACGTCATCCATATAATCTGTTTATGACATATTCTCATTTAGTTATGGTTGATCCACATCTGACTGCTCAGAATCACCCATTATCATAAGTCCAACTACATCGTTAACATTGAAAAACAAAGAACAACTATTGTGTGAATAATAACTTTTTGAGATTTTAATTGGAGTTTATTTTTTTATCTACTAGTTGAGCAAAGATGTATATTTTGACTCATAAAACATGTTTGGAAGAAAAAGTTCATAAACTTATGGTTTATATGTAAAATGGTCAACCGAATAAGCCAAATAATTGAACATTCACCTTGTCGTGCTTCAAAAGTACAACATTTAGTAAATGTCGCTATTCTAAAGCACGACAAAGTGAAAATGTGCTATTCACCAAATCTTTTTCAAATAGTGTTATTCTACCAACTTTTTACGTTTAACAAAAATAAAACCATAGGTTTTATGCCACACAACTAAGTGAATATTGATGTACAAATTAAAAAGAGTATAACAATTTGTTTATGCTCAATAAGGAAGCCAAATCAAATATTATATTCATTAATATAATATTATATGAGTATTAAAAATAAATTAAGCCTTTATTAATATAAAAAATATATTTATATGAATATAATAATGCTACATGTAACCAATCGATTGACTACAAGTCATATTAAACAAATAAGAAAATAATTACTAACTTCATGAAAATAGAATCCTTAAAGATTATCCTAATAAAACTGGATTGGAAATCAATTTAGGTGCTGCCCACCAACCCTTCGTCGCTTGATTTGTGGGGAGAGAATCAAAGGTTAAAGGTTGGATCTTTAACAAGAATAGAAAGGTTGAGTTTATGGTATCAAAAATAGGCTAATTAAGAGAGTATGTTTGGCTTAAAATTTGGATTTGATTTAAGGAGTTAAGTCATGATTTTTTATACCAAGATTGTGGTTGACATGTTGGAGAACACTTTCCTTTTATTATTACGATGCCAAAAGAATCAATTAAGATCAAAATTAAGCTCTAAAATTGCCTAAGAGTCAGTTGTCTCTACTACTTTCCTTTGATGCCTCAAAATCTACAAAATTAGAAACCAAAATGATGTGAATCTTTACAACTTGTTCTTCACCAACTTAAGCCAAACACATTATTTCACTTAATTTGAAACGTCTTTTTTTATTTAATCAACATAAAGGTTTTTGGCTAATTAAAATCATGCTAAATTTCATATTTGTCCCCCCATTTTAGTTCCATTTGTGCTTTAGTTCTTGGTCTTTGAATTTTTCTAATTTGGGTTAATTTAACCTATTTTTCTTTAAATTCTTTCAATAATAACCCTGAGCAAATTAACATATATCCTCTAATTTTTCGATTGCTTTCATTTTAGTACTTGGTTATTCAATTTTTCATTTTTAAGCCAAATTGAGTCCCAATTTAACTTTTCTTCCTTAATCGAGCCCTTATCATTGAACTTTTTGGCTATGTAATTCTAACTTATCATTGAGCTTCTAATTTATTTCATTTTTAGCTAAATTAAATCAAATTAAGCTCCTTTCTCAATTTCTTCTTTAATTCAAGCTTCAATTATGACATAAAATTTCTTAAACTCAATTTTTACCTATGATTCTCAATTATTGGTCCAATTTCAACCCTAGCTATGCATTTTTTTTTTTGTCTTTAGATTCTCAATTATTTGTCCAATTTTTTGCATTTTGCATTTTTCTTGTATTTTCATGATTATTTCTAACAACATAAAAATTATCAAAACAAAAAATGATTAAAATCGATTAAATTTACCAAAAAGACAATGTTTTTAGCTTTTGTGTTTTTATTTGAAATATATAAAAAAGAAAGGTCAAAATTTGATTCTGACACATATAACACATGATGCATTTTAAAAGTTGTCTTTCACTCATCCCTCAACTTGATTTTGATATTATTGGATCCACTTTTAAGGTTAATTTTGGAAAACATTCTAAAAATTGCTATTGATCCAGCATATACATGTACTGCATTGTGATCTGGTTAATGACTCATCTTTCAACACATATCCACAACGAATCATCATTTTTAAAGAACAAAAGGGCAAAGAGAGCACATATTCTCATGTTATTTTGAATATACTTTTCCAACAACTCGACCACCTTTCTTTGCATCTCTTTAGCTTTCATAGAGCTAGGCCTATATGTTAACTTGTTTGGTAGACTAAGCACTAAAACCAAATCAATCGTATATCTCTTATGGAGGGCAAGCTTTGGGGCAGCTTTTTCGACATCAAATTTGCAAATTCTATCAACACACCTTTACTTCCTTAAAAGTGTCATCAACATCATCTTCTTTTCCAACTGCACTACTACACGGCATTAGAGCATGCACTACTCATTATTCACCTTTTATTTCTTCTATATACTACGATAAAGACAATAAACTATTTTCCTTTTTAAATTTTGGCCCAACCTTCTACAAATACTTGTAGATAAATCCCCAATCTCAATCTCAATTTCAGAAATTTTGATTTCGATTTTTTTCAAAAATCCTGTTCAACATTTTATAATAAATTTTGATATAGAATTTGATAAAACATGTAGATATGATATGTTAGTGAGAGAGGGTAGGAGAGGCAATGACAATAATTTACGTAGTTGATGTTATATTTTTTCATATTTGTTTTCAGCTTAGTTATTTTTCATCATATTTATTTTATTGAGAAAATATCTTTATTTAATGATTTTTTTTTTTAATTTTAAATGTTCATTCTCACCTTTTGATTATATTAAGATATTCTATTAACTTCAAGGATGAAATTGAAATTGACATTTTTTCCTTACTATTTCCCAGCAGACATGGAATAAAATGAAACGTAGAATAAATATGAAAAAAAGGGGTTTCATTGAAATAAATCATAGATTTTAAGTGAAATTAAAAGGACACATTTTTCTTATCCTTTTTAAGATTTTTTTTCCAATAAAAAATTAAAAATCATGTTCATTTCTTGAGAACAAAAATAAATCTTTTCACCGAAAGAATAAGAAATACATCACAAATGTAATTAGTGTTCATAAAAAAATCATAATAATAGTTTTGTATTTGAAATAATATAATTATAAAATATTTATTTTATTTTATTCAAATTAAGAATTATCATGAAAAAGTTATACTTATCAACTAAAAAGGGGAAAATTTATATAATATTTATAATTAAAAATAAATTTATGACACTAACTAAATTTGAAAATTGTTAGAAAAAATAATTTTAATATTTTACATTGATAAAAAGTTTCTGCATATAAAATAAAAGTATTATATTATCTGTGTTTTTTTTATTTTAGAAAAAAATAAAAAATTTATAAAGAAACTCAGGTGAAAAACTTTTAAAATGAGTCTTTCAAATTATATATATAAATTTTGAAAAATAAAAGAAAATAGTTTGGAGAATTTTAACGAGGATTTTTTATTTTTCTTTCTATAACTTCAATTTTACAGAAAAAATGATATTAAACGAGCCATTTCCTTTTTTCTTCGTGCAAAGATGTATATTTAACAGCTAGTGTAGAAAGTAAGATAGAAAGTAGTTAATTAGAAATGGAGCACAAGTGGCGGGATGAAAAGCGGAAACAGATCCTTGGCTTCCCGTAAAAGCAAAAATATGCTACAGCGGTAGCCTCCATGCAAAGCATGGTTCATATATCTTGCTTGCACCAATCTTCTGTTCATGATCTAAAAGTTGAATCTTTACAAATCTTGCAAGACTTCCTTTCCAGGCTGTTTCTTATCAAAAAATCATATCATTAAACACTACTACCTCCTAGAAAAGGCAAACAAATGCAAGTATTTTGGCGTGGTGGATGAAGATTTTAACAAGGCAAACGAGGTACCTTCAAAATTTCTCATATGAGTATGAGAAATAAAGTTAATTTGTATGATGGTTTCTGTTTATCATTTTTCTTGGTTGAGATAATATTGACAATGATGACATTTTCCGGTCCAGAGCAGCAAGAATCTAGCAGTGTCACGGAGAGAGCAATACCGCCTCGGCGAACATAATCCTTCAGAACAGGTACTCGTGGTGTTCCTACAACTGTATGTTTACAAAAGTTCTAGTTCTACTAAATATGCTGTAGTCCTGTTTTCCTGAGCTATATTAACATTCTATGCTCTTCTACATGGATTATTTATATGATTCCGGAATTAAAAGACTGAATTTGATGTTAAGAAATCATTCATGAGAGAAGGGTAAATTTAAATGACTCATGTTCTAACAAACAAGTGTAATTACTAGCTATTTTGTAGTAGATAACAAGGGGCAGAACTGGTTCCTTCCGGAGGCACTTCTCTAGGCCAATGAGTCAGGATTACGATTTCCAAGATGGTGAGTTTGCGACTGCTGTTGCTGCTGCTGCATTTGTCATTCACTCACTTGAAGAAGCTGAGGCAGACCACAGAAGAAAGATGAGAGGGGATTTTGGTAAGTCAAAGGAAAAAATCAAGACTACGAAACAAGATTCTTCAGCTGGTTCTGTTAGAGTAACAAGACATTTCTCTAGCAGGGAAGTGACAGTTGCAGGTAATTGTCAACGGTCAAAAGAAAATTCCAAACAAGAGTTTACTGCTAGACTGTAACAAAGGAATAATTTCCAGGTGAAACTTCAGCTAGAAAATCAACAGAAGAGGACAGAAGGCAACAAGAAAATGCTTTCCCTACCAGAAAACCAAGTCGTTCCTCCTCTGTGAGACCAATGAACCGACAACCTTTAAGCCAAGTTGTGGAAACCAAAGCAGATTCTTGGGAGAAAGATCAGCTAAGAAAGATTAATAGAAGGTGACCCTTAGTTTATTTGAACAGTTCCAAGTCTACTTGAAAAAGTAGTTCAAACTCAACCATATACTATCATTACTTCCTAGTCTGGGTTATAATAAGTCAAAACTAAAATTTCAGGTATGAGAAAATGAAATCCAAGATTCTTGATTGGGAGAAGGCAAAAAAGATGCGAGCCAAACTCCATGGGGAAAAGAAGAAGGTTTCACTTTGATATTTGATATTTATCTAATCAACTTTGTGAATGTTAATGATTAAGCTAGCCATTATCCTGACATCTGGACCTGTAGAGCGAACTGGAGCTAAGAAGGGCAAGAAACATGCAACATTACCAGAACAAGATAGCGAGAATTGATTTGATTTCTGGAGGAGCAAGAGGACAGTTGGAGGAGAAAAGAAGAAATGAAGAGCTTGAGGTTAAAGAGAAGGCAAAGCACATGCGTTCCAAGGGAAGGAGTCCTTCGAGGTGTTTCTGCTGCTGAATGTTGCAAAGAACTTCAAAGTTATTCTATGCATGTACAGTATTTTATAAACTTGACACGTGTGTAACCATTTGTTACAGCTACCAATGAATTACTTGTGTAAATGACTCTAATAACTGGTACGAGCGCTGTTGGGTTTCGCACAGGGAAGTCTTTCTGGCCTGCCAGCACAAAAACCTAAACTATTGATTCATATAATATATAAGCACCTCACTTTTCTTATTTCTATGGATGCGAGATTCATCACACCTCAGCGATCATCAAACACGTACGTAATTCAATCAGCATTAGCCAGCGGGATTTGGAATTTCCTTCACACCCACCTATCAGGATGTCAGACTCTTAATGGTGTGAGAGATATTGAATAAAACTGTTCACGGTAGAAATTTTCCTCTTTTATGTATCATAGCTGCAGAGGATTCAGATTAATGAAAGAGATTGCAGGAAAGTATATTAAGAAGACAAGTTTTGGTGTGGGTTATGAAGAACATTTTCGTTAAGCTCAAGAGATCAGAAGAAAAAACAAGGCTGAGAGTCTCGATTTTAATCAAAACAATACAGAAAAAATAGTCTGCGCGTCCGTTGCGGTGGGGGAGACTCAGCTTCTCAGAGGCTTCCAAAAACAAGCTGTAGTCGGGGTATCAAAAGCCCGGTTGTAGAGAGGATGGTGCTCCAGGGAGGGCCCTTGGCCCCCTTGGAAGCTCCAGGAAATCTAAATCCTTGATCACTCCAAGCTGCAAACAGACCAGTTTATCTTTGTTTGGTCTAAAATTATATTCCATTTATTTTCCACTGTGTGTTTGTAATGAACATTTAAAATTTTCTGTTACAAGAGGAATTGAGAGAACAAGGAAAAGCTGCTGCATAACGAATAGGAATAAGAACAAATCTTTTATTATGTAACTTGTATGGATTTATCTTAAAGGTTAAAAACAAATTTGTTGCAATGGTGAAGTTTTTGGTAAGAGAAAAAAAAAGAGAAAAATTTTCCACTATCAAAAACAGGCTAGGTAGACCGTTTCTAGAAACAGTTACATCTTTTATCTATTGTTTTGTTATGGTTTTATTTTGTGTTTTAGTTTTTTTTTAGTTTTCTTTTTTTTTTTCTTAGTTTTTTTTTTTTTACCTGAAAGCAATAAATATCAGCTTTCTCTTACAGAAACAAAAAACAAACAAATATTAGCTTTTTCTTACCTAAAAAACAACAACCATTAGCTTTTTTTCCCCCAAGAAAAGAGCACATGTTAGCTTACATTCAATAATAAAAACAACATAATCATTGGCTTTCTTTCATTAATGAAAGCAACAAACATTGACTTTCATTCAATAATAAAAGCAACAAAATCATTGACTTTTCATAAATCCTTTTTCAATATACTTATTTATGTTTATCAAATATAATAAATTGTAAGACTAAGATACAAAATAGAAAAAACTAAGGTGCAAAAAGACCTACCTAGCATTTGACCTCTAGATGTGACATCTTACTGTTGTTCCACTAGTGTAACCTCTTTTATAATAATAAAGACAGACATCACCAACAAGTTCCATGAATAACAAAAATATTATTTCAATTCTTATCCAAATTTATAATTTTTTATCTCATTACGTGGGACAAATCTATAACGTTGCACATATATAAACAATATTTTATTTATCATAATTTTTATAATGTCGAATTCCAAGAAAGGGTTGGCAATTAATTATTTTCATCATTCAACCTAAGCCTCTCAGAACATTGTTCAGTGTTTCAATCATAAACGGAGTTTTAGAACTTAATTTTAAACGCGGTTTGTTTCATTAGAAATAAAAGACATAAAGACACAACCTTTATGAGGGGGATGAACCCAAATCTACCATTTATGTATCAAAAAATACTCATGACAATAACATGTGGGACTGTCCAGTAGGTTTCAGGTTAGACCTTTCATTAGTGTTTAACTGTTATCTAGAGTTTCATAACTCCAAATTACGCAACACCAGTTGCGTTTGAAAGCTAAAACCCATACCCATAACTTTCATGAGATATGTATATCAAATTGTATTATTTGTAGAGTCAAATTATAGTTGGAAGTTTTATGATAAATCTGTTATTTTTTAGCTTGTTATTTTACCAAACAACAAAATATTTTAATGTATCTCTTCATCATTCAAGGTACCCATTTCCTTCTAATATTCTTTCTAATACCACTAAACATGAATCTTACAAAAATAAAACTAATAAAATCTACCATCTATAGAGAAAACTCTCTCAATCAAACTATTATTCAATAACTGCACATAGTAAACAACATCATCCCACCATAACAACATCAAAACACACAACTAAGGTTCATAATCTCAATTAACAATATAATTGAATTAAATTATGTGGTTTAATATTTTATTCTAAAAATAAGAATTGTAATAGATTATCAATTAAATTTAAATTTGCTTATGAATTGTATTCAATTTTACATTTGATTTATTCCATAAAAGTTATAAAGAATAAATTATAAGTGACTTTAAAATGAGGTAATTATTTTTCTTGAGGCATAAATTAACTAACTTTAGATATCTTTTGATTTCAAACCAAAATTTTTTTTAAAAACAAAATTATAACTATTTTCATTGGTTTTTAAAATGTAAATTACAACTAAAATTTATTAATTTCAGGAAATTTTATAGTAATAAAAGAATAACTAGTTGTTTTCTATTAGTTGTACATCTTTAAAAGAAGAGATCGACACACAAAAACAATAAACAAAATAAAATTCATAATTTATTAAAAATAATAAAAATATCTACATTTATATTTTCTTTCTTTTATTTATATATATATATATATATATATATATATATATATATATATAAACTTAAAAAATAACTAATAGAATGCTTCTAATTACTTCTGTAATAATATTATGAGTTTGTTTGGAAGTATGATTATGATTATTTTTTTTTAAATTTTGAACAATTATTTTTTATATCACCGCAATAAAATGATCTAAAAATACAAAAAAAAATAATAATTTGAAGTAAAAAAAAAATTTAATTTTTTTCTAAAGCTTTTTTGAAATACAAAAACAAACAGAAAGTACTAGTATTTGTTTAGGGTTGCAATTGTATTGGTTTTTTATGAAATGATTTTTTTTTTGTTATAAATTATCTTTTTTAAATTATTATAATATATTAATGTTAAAAATAAATTTTAAAAAATAAAATAAAATATTATTTTAAAATAAAAAAATAATTTAAAATCACCTTCAACAACAATATGTAGGACACCTGATTCCCGTACGGTCACTTAAAATGCAGTAGAAAAAGCGGGAAATCAGAAGAGAAAGACCCTGAGCCCTCAACCGAAACGCAATGGACGATTCAGGAGCAATTCTCTGTCAAATCACTTCTCTAAAAGACATGCTCGATCAAGTATTTGTCTTCTCTTCTCTTTGACGCAGTTGTTTTATTACCCTAGCTAGGCCGACGGGTTCTTAATTCTAATGACTACAACAAGAATTTGGTATTTTTTCTTAATAAAAAATTCAATGCTTAGGTAAATGAGGAAATCGAAGCTAACATTCAGATAACTCGAGAGATCGAGTCAGAGATCGTCAAATGCACTGAGTTCGAGGCCGATTTGGGTGCCAGAGAATCGGACCTCACCAAGACGCTTTATTTCTCGCAATTTGAAATCAATGGATTACTCTCTGTTGCCTGTAATTCATTTTATTATTATTTTTCATTTGTTTTGCTTCAATTTTATTTTATCTTTTTTTATGATTTTCAAAAATGCGCAGATGATTCGAAGAAGTCTGTTAAATTCTTAGAGGAGGAGATTTGTGGTCTAAGAAAAAGGAAGATGGAGATGCTTGAAAGCATGGACGACAAGCGGTATTCACTCAAATCTTTATTTATTTATTTATTAGATTTGGATTCAATCTAATTTTTTTTGGTAGACCATCAGGTTTTCAATGGACACATCAATTCATTATGCCTTATTGGTGTTGTTTTATTTGAGAATTTATGAAATGGTAATTTGTTTTATCTTCTTCATGAATTTGAAGTTACGTATTTTCGGATGTAGTTCCATTAAGGTTTTTTTTTTTTTTAATGAGAATTGAGAAAAGTGTTTATTATTAACCAGGCTAAGCGGAAACAACATGTAGGGGGTGGTCTTAACCAAATCCAACCGAATGAGTGATAAAAAAGTAGCAGTAAATATAAAAAAATAACAAGGCATGGACACCAGAACCTGATAGATTAAACTTTCTTGCAAATGAATCACAACCAAGGGCTCAGTGTAATCAAGCCAAAAACATCATCCCAATCTAGAACCGAGTTATTGAAGATAGATTGTTTCCTGCTTACCAGATGGACTGAAGTATCTGAAAACATCATAGAAAACAAAACCTTTCGCCGTGTAAAAGAAGATGTACTGTTGTTTCTTCAAAGCTGTTGCAAAGAGGGGAAAGCAGTTCCTTATGATGCTCCTGCGAAACAACTGCTCTATGGTGCATAGCTTGTTTATAGATGCCAGCCATTTAGGTGGGGCAATAGACATCCAAACACTAGTGAATGATGGAGCATTGTTAGAAAATAGAACATCATCTGTTATTCTGCAGCATGAGCTCACCTTGCATCCTCCATGTATCATATATCTTTATATTATTCTGTCAGGTTCATGACATAAAGAAATATTAGAGAGTGAGGACTGTAGCTGATTTCCAAGATCTACGTCCCTTGCACAAACTGTCCCATCTTATATTCCATGCACAAACTGTCCCATCTTATATTCCAGAGCCAAGTTGTTCTGTAACAATATCTCATGTTTGAAACAGTTTCATTTCTATCCTCATATTTGTTGAAACATTATGTGAATGAGTAACACAAAGGTTTATCATCTAACTAGCTATCTAGCTAGAATTTCGTTGAAGACCCATCGCCATCTGATACACCCAAAACACCTGAGAAAACTCCTGATTGCAGCATTGGATCAGAATAGGATGGAATGATTGCTCTGGAAAGATTGAATTTCTCTAGGCCATAACAATTCACTTGCAGTAGTTCAGCATTTATTTTAGCCTATTTTTTGAAGTCATGGAGTTTATATCTTGTTTGAGGTGGTTTCACTTTCTCCAAAAAGAATTACCATATTAGTATGAAAAAATTCATGTTTTGGTTATTTGGATATTGCCACCTTTTTTTTTCAAATTTACAGAATCATAACTTGGAATAAAGTTTCTCATGACTTTTGCCTACTTTTGCAAGATATTATTGCTCCTCTTTTGGTAGATATTATTTATCCTCATTTAATAGTTAACATTACTAAATGTTAATTGATTCTGCACAGAGAACAGTTTGTCATGCAATGCCTAGAATTTCAAAGGGACATCGACAAAGGTGAAAATGAAGTGGTGAATTTGTTGTCAGAAAAGGAGTTTCTTGAAAATGAAATCCATCTCTTGGATGAGAAAAATAATGCTTTAAAGAATTTGATGTTGGCTTTCATGGATGAAATTGTTCAAGATCTTCTTGATTGCAACTCTGGTACATTTTCAACTTGCCTGTGCCTTTTGCTTCTTCTAGTTGAAGTCATCGTTTCATTAAAATCTTGTTTTTGTTGTGCTTAAGTTTCTTATCTTCTTTCCTTGCATCAATGGTTACTCAACATCCGTTTCTATTTTTAGTTTATGCTACTTCATCAATAGATTACTTATTTGATATGGCATGCCAACATATACACTTGCATAATTTGCAGTTGCACGTTTTTAAGCTGATCTGTTAGACCCTTTTTTGTTTTGTTATTTAATGAGTTCTTTATTAAGAGATTTATTGCATAGATGATTTACGCTAAGATCATTCTTGGAGTACATGTATGGATAGTTTTTAGATAAATAGTTATATAATATAAATAAAGCAAACTTAAATTCTAGTATCATGCTCTAGTGTGAGAATATCTTTTAGATGAATACAGGAGTAGATCTAATAGTTCTTCAACTTCCATTACTGCACTTGGACCAAAACCTGTCATGAGATACTCATTGGTTATTTTCTTCCCTTATTTATTGAAGGCTTTAACATGATGAGAGCTCAACTTTGGATATTTTGACTTTAGTTTTATTTTTTTTTCCATCATTGTTGTAACATCTGTAACGTCCTCTAGCCTTGAGTTTTATTGTTGATGTTCTATTTATTTGTTGACTAAACATACTTTTCCATTCGCATAAGTGTCTACTAATCTTTGGTTGGATTAGATAGGGACCTATAAATTGATCTTTGCGTGTGAGCAGCCTCCTTTCCATTTTGACAGGCCTTTAATGTGAACCTTTTGACCAAGTTACTTGGTTCTTTCTGAAAATATACCCCATGCCCTGTGCCAACTACCAACAAAATGATGCCTTTCCGGTACTGCTATGAAACTCTTTAGAAAGGCCCATACAATGTTGTCACAAGGCACCTGGGCACTCACTTAAGCGCCGGAGGCGAGGTGCCTTTCTTAGCCTAAGGCGATGGAGTTTGAAGAAGCGTTGCCTAGGCAAACGCCTGTGCATGGGAGGTAGGCGATAAAGGCGTCGCTTGATGAAAATTAACTGACGTTGACACTGAGGATTAGTTTGAAGAGGCATCTCTTTGATTTCTGTTTTTTTTTTAAAAAAAAACTTATGTTTTGTCTTGTTTGTCTCTTTATCTAGTCTTATACAAGAAAGAAATTAAGGGTAGTTTTGTAAAAAACATAAGAGTCAAGAGTGAAGACTAAGAACAACAAAGGTATTTCTTCAACTTTTTTTCTTATGTCATCTCATCTTTTTGTTTCTTAATTTCTCATATAAAAACTCTACTAAGTTATATCACGTAAAAATTCTTTAAATTCTTTTATTTTGTTTTAAAGGCGAAAAATGTAACTTTATATGACTATATTATGGTATTTTATATTTTATTTTGATTTTCTAATGATCTAATCATAATTGGTATATATTTTAGATTTATATATCATAATATAATATTATACATGTAATTTTTTGTATAATACTGGTTGAGCGCCTTAGTTCATTTAGACGAAGCGCCTAGGGCATTTTTCAAGCTTGGTGCTTTTTAGCGCCTTTCACCTTTGACAACACTGGGCCCATATCATTGTAATCTTCTTATAACAGGTTGAAGATTAAGGAATTTCACAACTCTTTTTTGGGTTGATTATCTTGTAGTTTGATGGTAGAACAATGGATCAAAACTCATAAATCATAATGCCTCTCTTAGAAAGTTGCCTTTAAATGCCAAAATCTACTTATGACTGAAAATATAGAAAAAAAAAAAATGCCAAATCCGAATTTAGAAAATGAGTTTACCCCAACCTAAGGATTGAAGCCCTGAAACAATATAAGTCTTGCCTTCATTGAATGACTTAAGGAACAAATATGTATTTGTGGCTGCTTTTTTGCTTATTGCATATTTAATCATATAAATGGAAAAAAGACTCAACCAGTATTTAGCTCACCATAATGATGGCTAAATATATTTAGCTTCTGTCATTGACTGTTGTGGAAGAGTTTGGATTAGATCCGTCTTGCTGCCACCATGCTGGGAAGAGGAAGTGGAACAGTAGAGTGCTAGGATTGACCATTCTTTCTTTCTTTCTTTTTTGGAGTTTGTGCTTCTCGCACAGGCTTTCCTTCCTAGTGTTTTTGAATTTCGATCAAATATCTCCTGATGGTTTTAGAAAAAGGAGATCATATGCTTAGGATATTTTGGGAGCTCCATTAGTCTTATATTTGAATTAAGTTTGTATGGACTTGGAATTAGCTATTAACATTTTCTCATTTTTGGTTTTGTTGCTTGATGTGTATTCTTGAAGTTGTGATGGTGGATTTCTTTTTCCTTTTTTTTTGTCTTCTTTTATTTCTTAAGCCATTTATTGAGGGGTAGTTATAGGAATTGAAAACAATTAGTTTAACTTCAAATCCAGTGGATCATTCTTGAGTTATTTTAGTGATTTGCTGCGAGTTGTTATTGCAGCTTTAGATGTTGAGACACAGAGTAGGAATCATGAGAATGAGAAACTGCTCAAGGATATTGATGTTATGAAGAGCATGTTGCATTCAAGTATCAATCATTATAATTGTTAGTCATCGACAGTAAGTTTACTCTGAATTTTAACTACTTTGTAGTTTTTGTCTTTTCTATTATATGGCTGTGTTTGATCTTAGGGAAAATATAATCTGAAAATTTTACTAATTTTTATTTGCCTTTCTGCTAATGATGGAGAAGTAAATTTAAAAGTTTAGAGAAATGCAACATGGTATGTCAAGGTAAAACTGCAATGATATTTTTTGATGAACTGAAATCATATTTGCATATCCATATGATTTTGGGCATTTGCAAGAAGACATCTTGTACTTGTATTGTGTAATAAAATTTTTGTCATCTAGCTTTTGTACTTTACAGTCGCACCTTGTATTGCGATTCATTTCAGGCAATTTTCTCTGACAAAGTATTTAAATTCATTTTAGCCATATT
>CM031997.1:5130086-5155229 GCA_018804465.1 Populus tomentosa
CTTTAGGGTGACATTTGATTTTGGAAAGAACACAATTGAACTAATTCTTAAAATCAAAATTGCAATTGAGGATTTGATTGAACAAATAAAAAAAATTAAAGACTGATTTGGAAATTAACACATTTTGGTGCCATTTTATTTGAAACGAAACAACACGTTTTGTTCATAATAATGTCATTTCATGCACTGTTCATTAAAAAAAAAACCAAAACGGTGTTGTTTTGAACGACATTGTGCGTCTTCTTTTTCCTTGATGCATAACATGACCAAAAAAATGATGTTTTCTCCCAATTATAGGAGTGTCAAATTAATAAATAACCCGGCAAGATCGACGTCGAACTACAAAGAGGTGAACTATATAAATTATAAATAATAATAATAATGAGTTAAAGAGAATTTTGAGATGTGAGATTGATTAGTACTTAAAAGTGCATGTTTATCAAGGTTTTATATCATCATTTTGCACTTGAAGTATCAATAACTCCTTAACTAAATCATGTTTTATAATAACAAGTTTGATACTATAAGATACCTTAATTTATGGTAAATGCTCATCTTAAATGCATGTCTATCACATAAATGAAAGGATTGATTGATGAGTTTAAGTATTGAAAGTGAAAGGACAAAGAGATGGTCAAACTTAGAAAAGAGATGCTGGTGCAGTCCAAACTGGAACATTGCTTGGTAATTGGATCATATCTGGAGCTCTAGATCTCATATTTAGGTCCATTTTATATGGATGGAAAGGTAAGACATAGACCTACAACTTTCATGAGGAACCCAAGATTTAAAAAGGCCGTTTTGAAGTCCAAATTACAGGAACAACGAAGAAGTTCGAAGTTGTCTTGCAGCCCAGACACTATTCAGTGTTCAGCCCATATCTTGAGCTCTAGAAGTCCAAATGACCTCATCTTTTTTTGCTGGAAAGCTGAGACAATTTCCTAGAACATTTCTAAGGATTCTGGGCAAATTATGATGTTAGCAATGACGTCTTGTTTAGACAATAAGATAAGGATTGACACCAAAGTCAAGATGTGACCACCCACTCATCAATTAGTCAACAAATCAATAGTTCCAAATTTTGGCCTATAAAAGGAGGTATTTACCATGTATTAAGGCATCTTGGTTTTCAGATTAAGATCATACTCTTGCTTTCTCTCTTTGTATTGCTTATGTCTTGCTTTCATTAAGATCAAGTTTATGAACTTCATTTCCTTTCCTTTACTTAGTTAACTTCTTTCTCATTTATGTTCTTATCTTGTTCATTTATGTTTCCTTCTTTCATTATGTTTAGCTAAGTTAATTATGTCAAGGTGAAAAGGGTACACTAATGGTGTAAGAATAAGTATAATATAAACTTAACATGGACCTTAATGTTGGATACTAACATGTTTTATATTTGTTATCTTGTTCACTTTTAATACTTTGCTTGTTAAATGGTTAATCTAGATTTATGTTGTGTAACACTTAGTACAACAAATACTTGGTACTTTCATAGCCCATAATGTATGGTATAACCGACACTTGAGCTATGAAAGGAACTTGATTTGTTGTTAACATAAGTTATAATCATGAATGCCTGACAACATTTACAAGTATTAGCATTATTCAAATAAGATAACTAATGTAATCATGTTAACAATTTATAATCTAATTGGAACCTCCTTTATGTGTGGTTTCCAATTGAGTAATAAAAGTTTATACTATACTTATTTGAAGTACCATTAGTGGATCCTCTAACCTTGATATTTGTTTTTATCATTGTTTAATCCTTGCATAAATCTTCCATCTCAAAGTTCTTATTAATTTCTTCCTCTTCTTTTTATTACTACTACTACTACTATTTACATTCTTGTTATATTTTATGTATATTAAGTATGCTCTGTGTTTGATCAAGGATCCTGACATTGTTGGTCTTGCCTTGTTCATTCGCATCAGAAACCTATTTATATTATATAATATATCTCTTTGATCTTTTTTTATAAAATCAGTATATAGGCTGGTGACACGACCAAAAGCTTGATGTCTTCTCCCAAGTGCAGGAGTGTCGAAGTAATAAATAACCCGGCAAGACCGGGGTCGAACCACAAAGAGGTTAATTGTATAAATTATAAATAACAAGACAACAACAATAACAACAACAATAACGATAATAACAATAATAACAATAATAATAGTAATAGTAATAATAATAGTTATAATACTCAGTACGTGGCGTTGTTATACCTGAGAATGATCTTAAAAGATCGGGTCACAGGTTTCCAGCCTATATACTGAGTTTATGAAAAGATCAAAGATATATTATATAATATAAACAGAATGTAAATAATAATAATAACAATAATAAAAGCAAAAGATGAAGAAATTAATGAGAACTTTGAGATGAAAGATTAACGTAAGGATTAAACAACGATAAAAACAAATGTCAAGGTTAGAGGATCCACTAATGGTACTTCAAACAAGTATAGTATAAACTCTTATTACTCAATTGGAAACCACACACAAAGGAGGTTCCAATCAGATTATAAATTGTTAACATGATTACATTAGTTATCTTATTCGAATAAAGCTAATACTTGTAAATGTTGGCAGGCATTCATGATTATAACTTATGTTAACAACAAATCAAGTTCCTTTCATAGCTTAGGTGTCGGTTATACCATACAGTATGGGCTATGAAAGTGCCAAGTATTTGTTGTACCAAGTGTTAGACAACATAAATCTAGATTAACCATTTAACAAGCAAAGTATTAAAAGTGAACAAGATAACAAATATAAAACATGTTAGTATCCAACGTTAAGGTCCATGTTAAGTTTATATTATACTTATTCTTACACCATTAGTGTACCCTTTTCACCTTGACATAATTAACTTAGCTGAACATAATGAAAGAAAGAAACATAAATGAACAAGGTAAGAACATAAATGAGAAAGAAGTTAACTAAGTAAAGGAAAGGAAATGAAGTGCATAAACTTGATATTAATGAAAGCAAAACATGAACAATACAAAGAGAGAAAGCAAGAGCATGATCTTGATCTGAATACCAAGATGCCTCAATACATGGTAAGTGCCTCCTTTTATAGGCCAAAATTTGGAACTATTGATTTGTTGACTAATTGATGAGTGGGTGGCCACATCTTGACTTGGTGACAATCCTTATCTTCTTTTCTGAACAAAACGTCATTGCTAACATCATAATTTGCCCATAATCCTCAGGAATGTTCTAGGAAATTGTCTCAGCTTTCCAACAAAAAAAGATGAGGTCATTTGGACTTCTAGAACTCAAGATATGGGCTGAACACTAAATAGTGTTTGGGCTGCAGGACAGCTTCAGACTTCTTCGGTGTTCCTTCAATTTGGACTTTGAAACGACCTTTTTAAATCTTGGGCTCCTCATGAAAGTTGTAGGCCTTTGTCTTACCTTTCCATCCATATAAAATGGACCTAAATCCGAGATCTAGAGCTCCAGATATGATCTAATTACCGAGCAATGTTCCGGTTTGGACTGCACCGACATCTCTTTTCTAAGTTTGGCCATCTCTTTGTCCTTTGACTTTCAATGCTTAAACTCATCAATCAATCCTTTTATTTATGTGATAGTCCTGCATTTAAAATGAGCATTTACCATAAATTAAGGTAGCTTATAATATCAAACTTGTTATTATAAAACATGCTTTAGTTAAGGAGTTATTGATACTTCAAGTGCAAAATGATGATATAAAACCTTGATAATCATGCACTTTTAAGTACTAATCACACCCCCCAACCAGCTTATTACTTGTCCCTAGTAATCAAAGCGTTAAAATAGAAAGACAATTTGCAAATTCCACAAAGCAAGGCATTCATCATTCAACTTCCATTAATCTATCCAGATAAACAAACTCTCATTAAATTTATATTCATGCTTCATACTTCTTAAACAAGATAATAATAAACCTTCTTTTTATGTGCTCAATATATGAAAACATAGATGATGGGGCTTTTGTTGGAAGAAAACAATATTATGCTCAAGTGTTTAAGGTGAACTTCCTTGGGTTGGGATTATTATTATTATTACTCTTTTTTTTTTCTCTTCTTTTTTTTTTGTTTTTTTTTTATATATATATACACACATACAACTTAAAACACAATGTATCTTTAACCCATGTAACGAGTTTTAGGCTAATGACTCCCAGACCAGTTGGTCTTAGGGCATTAGGTGTTGAGACACCCCTACGAGCTTAACAACTCGGGTTGCAGATACTAATACGTAGATAGTGCAATGTTTGATTCTCTTAAGCTTTTCTCCTTAACCCATGTAACAAGCTTTGGGCCAATAACTCCCAAGTCAGTTGACTTTAGGGTATTAGGTGTTAAAACACCCCTTCGGGCTTAATTGCTTAGGTTAAGGAGGCTACGAAACCAAACTTATCTACGTTTTTATTATCATCAATATTATCATTTTTTTTTTTTTACAAATTATATACTATCCCTTCCCCTTAGTTGTTACCTTCAACAAAAGAACATAAATAATGTAATAATCCAATGTGCAACCCACAATCATATGTTAAAGTGTGTGTGTGAAAATGAAGGTTTAATAATACTTGTTAAATGAGTATAGGAGCAGAATCAAGTGATAACAATGCGAGAGTTTGTAAACCTGAATATTTCAAGAAGTATTCTAATAGGCCTTGTTATGAATATTGCAAATAACCATTAGAAAATTTTTACTAAGATGCGTCTCAAGAATAATCCCTCTTTACTCTGTCATCCTAGTAATAATAGTTTTGCCAAATGGTTTTTTTTAAAAACAAAAACAGTTAGTTGGTTATTATTTTTTTTTTAAACTACTACCCTCTCCCCCCAACCAAAACGAGACATTGTCCTCAATGTCCTAAGGTAGAAAGATAGAGTATAGAAGACATCACCTGAAACAGCGAACAATGACAAACCTGAAACACACTTAAACAAACATAAGAAGTAACAAAACAAAATAATATGCTATTAATAAAACCAAAAGACACAAGGTTTCACAGATGAAGGCTCAAATCTAATCTAAGCTTTTTACGGCTTTCCTTAGTTGACCAATCTAGGCGACTCATGCAGGGATCAATGACAGGGATGAAAGATTGTAGTTGGTCAATCAATTGTTCAGCAGTAGCAGCAGAGATTATGATTTGTCGTGCCGAAGATGTTAGAAATTCCTGTTCCACAGCTTGATCAAGGAAAGACAGCAACTTATCATAAAAACCATTAACATTTAACAAACCTATAGGTTTATGGTGAATGTGCAGTTGGGCCCAAGATGAAATATGAAAGATCTCTTCCAATGTGCCCAGACCACCTGGTAAGGCAATGAAGGCATCAGCATGGCTAAACATGGTGTTCAGTCGGTCAGACATTGTGGAGACCTGTAGTTCCTCTCCAATTGTTTTTCCAATGATGTCTCCATTTGTTAAAGCTTTGGGGACAACCCCCAAAACTTGACTGCCTCCCAAAAAAGCAGCCATTGACACACCTCCCATTAACCCAAGGCTACCTCCCCTATACACTAAATGAATCTTTCTTTCAGCTAGTACCCGACCAAGATGATTTGCTGATTCTAAAAACTCTTTTTCTTTCCCAGGACTGGATCCACCGAAAACACAAATATTTTTTATGTGATGACTTGAGGAACCTGCCATTTCTACACACTTCTATATTTGATGAATGTATGGGATGAGTAGAAATGAAGGGAAGGAAGAGAAGAATTTATAGATAAAAAATTGAAAATGCAATCATATCACCTATATGTAGGTCAGCTGTTGTCTCACACTCTCTCTCTTTATTTATTTATTTTGACAAATCATGTATGTACAGGTAGTTGTGATTGTGGCTCACATCTTCCCTTGGTTTTACGTCCAAGAACGGCTTAAACGCCCTCTATGGGTCGGGGATAGGCTTCCCATCCAGTTTTCTTAAAAACTGGCAAACAGGGTCTTTTTTTAGTCAGATTCCCAAGACTAAGTCGATCATGTTCTTTATGGAATTGTGGCCATAAATCATGAATTACACGATGCACATCTCCACTAGGATGCGTCTCAAGGGTCAACAAAAGATTATCTAAAGACCCCTTACTCAGGCCATCCTTAATGAATTGTATCTTATCTTCACGGTTTATAGATACCATTCCTAAAGAACGACATGTTGCATTGCAAGTCCATCTAGCACATCTGTGACAGACTTTCAGTCGTTTTGCACGACGTTTCTTTGCAAAAGTGCTTGTACCTATTCCAGGCATGTGTGAAATGAAAGAATTGGAGGACTCACCTGATAATCGGACCTTTGCTTCAATTAGCCAGCGAATATCTTCAGGAATTCCTTGATTCATTAACAACCTCAATCTTGCACACCTAGCACGGTAAATTTTTGTAATCGTATTTGGAGGCAGAGCGGGAAAATACCTTTTCAACTTTTCAAGAGTGGTGTTCATTTTCAAAAGAGAATTGGAGACGAGATTCAAAGGAGGGAGAAAGAGCACAGAATTGTACAAATATATACAGATATCAGTTATTTGGGAAACTGAAAGAACCGACTTATGTCACGGAGTACCGTTATCCGCCATTTGACCGGGGTGAGAGAGAGACTAGCAAAACAATAGATACACCAAAACAAAACACAAAACAATGTTAGAAAAAGAATCAATCTTTATATACAGGATCACTCAATTCAATAGATGCATTTTCACTAGGAAACTCATCAAAGTAAGCTTTCAAACAATGTCTATTTACCTTCAAAACATTGTCATTCTTTGGATTCTCAATATCAATGGCCCCATAAGGATACACGTGTTTCAAGATAAATGGACCGCTCCATCTTGATCTTAGTTTTTCAGGAAATAAATGGAGTCGAGAATTATAAAGCAAAACTTTTTTACCAGTATCAACTTTTTGACAATTTTCACAAGTTTTGCAGAATGCATGTGTGTCCTTGAACATGGTGGGCCAATAAAATCCATTTTGTAAGATTTTTGCAGTCGTCTTTCTTAATGAGAAATGACTCCCACATGCCTTAGAATGACAAAGTTTAATGACACTACTTACCTCATTGTCGGGAATGCATTTTTGAAATATTTGATCAGGACAATTTTTGAATAAGTAAGGGTCATCCAAATAAAAGTTCTTCACTTTGTTCAAAAACTTTTCTTTGTCTTCAGTACTCCAGTGAGCTGGCAAATCTCTTAAAGGAAGAAAATTGATATTTTTAGCAAACCAAGGCATTGAACTAAGAGAAAGTAAGGATTCGTCAGGAAAGTAATCATCAATTGGTGGGATGTCAGATGTCAAATCTGTTGTCACTCTTGACAAAAGATCGGCATCAATATTTTTGGTGCCTTTTTCATCCGTGATTTCTTCCTGAGAATAAATCATTTGCAAATCTTCAGATTCATCCAACTCAATTTTACTCAAAGTAGATTCAAGTTGATCATGAACTAATTCTTCAATAAGATCTACTTCTTGTAAATCATTATCATCTCCAGGCTGCTTGCAAATGTTGAAAATATTCATCCCCAATGTCATGTTTCCAAAAGATAACTTCATGAGTCCATTCCTACAATTAATCAATGCATTAGAAGTTGCAAGAAACGGACGTCCTAAAATAATAGGAAATGAATTACATGCTTCAACAGGTTGCGCATCCAAGACAATAAAATCCACAGGATAAATGAATTTATCGACTTGTACTAACACATCTTCAATTATTCCTCTAGGCACTTTTACAGATCTATCGGCAAGTAAAAGAGTTACAGAAGTTGGTTTTAACTCACCTAGATTGAGACTCTGAAAAACTGAGTATGGAAGTAAATTCACACTAGCTCCAAGATCAAGTAAGGCTCTTTCAATTTTATGTTCTCCAATAAAGCAAGAAATTGTAGGACAACCAGGGTCTTTATATTTAAAAGCATTATTGTTTTGAAGAATGGCACTTACTTGTTCGGCTAAAAAGGCTTTCTTTTTCACATTTAGTTTTCTCTTCACAGTGCACAGATCTTTCAAAAATTTAGCATAAGAAGGAACCTGTTTAATAGCATCCAACAAAGGTATATTGATCCTTACCTGTTTGAAAGTTTCAAAGATTTCAGAGTTGTGATTGACTTTCCTTTGTTTGGTCATGGCATGAGGAAATGGAAGTGCTGGTGGGGAATCAGCCTTTTCTTTGCAATGTTCAGGTTCAACCCCTTCCTTACCCTCAGAGATAGACTCTTCATCTTTCTCACAAGGTTCAAGAATAGGTTTTTCAATAACCTTACCACTACGAAGAGTGATGACTGATTTGACTTGATCCATGTGTTGGCTTCCAGAACTACTTGCATTTGCATTGTATTGCCCCTTTGGATTTTGTTGTGGTTGAGAAGGAAACTTACCTTTCTCTTGGACACTGAGAGCAGATGTTAATTTTGCAAGAGCATCTTTAAAATCGGTCATACTTTGAGCAAGTTGAGTGTTGATTGCCTCCTGCTTTTCAATGAATGAATGCAATGTTTCCTCAAGATTTCTTCTAGGAGGTGGAGCATAAGGAGGTGCATATCCATGAGAATTTTGGAAATTATGGTGTGCTTGAAATGGTGGTTGTGAAGTTTGTGCATTGTTGCTATCACTCTTCCAACTGAAATTTGGGTGATTTCTCCAACCAGGGTTATATGTTTGTGAGTATGGGTTATGGTTGGGTCTTTGGAAATTGTTTAAAGCATGGGCTTGTTCATGGAGGCATTCCCTAAAAGAAGGCAAAGTTGGACAATCATTTGTTGAGTGTTCCTTGGTTTCACAGATTTGACACACAATGTCTTGAACAGATTTTAATTGACCACTCTTTTTCAATTCAAGTGCTTCGACTTTTCTAGCTAAAGATGCAAACTTGGCTTGGAGGTCATGATCTTCCCTAAGGTTGTGCATACCTCCACTAGATGTATGAGGTTGAGTTTTACTTGGTGCCTCATAAGTACCTGTGGTGTCCCAATTTTGAGCATTTTCGGCTAGCAAGTCTAGGTACTCCATTGCTTCATTAGGGTCTTTATCTTCAAAAGTTCCATTGCACATCAATTCAACCATTTGCCTATCTCTAGGTGTTAACCCTTCATAAAAATATGAAACCAATTTCCATGTTTCAAAACCATGATGAGGGCAAGTATTAAGCAAATCTCGATACCTATCCCAACATTGGTAAAATGTTTCTCCTGGCTTTTGAGTGAAAGTGATGATTTGTCTTTTGAAAGAGTTTGTTCTGTGAGACGGAAAAAACTTCTTTAAGAATTGTTGTTGCATTTCATCCCAAGCACGAATAGATCCTGGTCTCAAATTTTGTAGCCATGTTTTAGCTTTATCTTTTAATGAAAAAGGAAAAAGCTTTAATCGAATGGTGTTCATGCTATAATTTGAGTCATTATAGGTATTACAAACCTCCTCAAATTCCCTTAAATACAAGTATGGATTTTCTAAGTCTAAGCCATGAAAAGATGGTAAAAGTTGAATAATGCCCGTCTTAAAATTAAAATGAGATGCATCAGGAGGGAAAACTATGCATGAGGGTGCACTTGTTCTTGTGGGATTCATGTGATCTCTAAGTGTTCTCATACGGTTATTCTCATTATTCTCATTATGAAGCGATTGATTATCTTCTTCGGCCATATTTTCTGAAAATGATGAGGATACCCTACAAAGTCGACCACTTAATGTACGTGACCAAACTCTCATGCACGTGTAAGAAGAGAATTAAAGGAAGAAAAGAAAAGAGAAGAAAAAGAAACAAAACAAAACAAAACAGAAGACACAAGAGTTAGAAAAAAATAAAAAGTGAAAAGAGAAAATAAAATAAATATTATAATTTATACAAGAATTTACCTCCCCGGCAACGGCGCCAAAAACTTGACACGACCAAAAGCTTGATGTCTTCTCCCAAGTGCAGGAGTGTCGAAGTAATAAATAACCCGGCAAGACCGGGGTCGAACCACAAAGAGGTTAATTGTATAAATTATAAATAACAAGACAACAACAATAACAACAACAATAACGATAATAACAATAATAACAATAATAATAGTAATAGTAATAATAATAGTTATAATACTCAGTACGTGGCGTTGTTATACCTGAGAATGATCTTAAAAGATCGGGTCACAGGTTTCCAGCCTATATACTGAGTTTATGAAAAGATCAAAGATATATTATATAATATAAACAGAATGTAAATAATAATAATAACAATAATAAAAGCAAAAGATGAAGAAATTAATGAGAACTTTGAGATGAAAGATTAACGTAAGGATTAAACAACGATAAAAACAAATGTCAAGGTTAGAGGATCCACTAATGGTACTTCAAACAAGTATAGTATAAACTCTTATTACTCAATTGGAAACCACACATAAAGGAGGTTCCAATCAGATTATAAATTGTTAACATGATTACATTAGTTATCTTATTCGAATAAAGCTAATACTTGTAAATGTTGGCAGGCATTCATGATTATAACTTATGTTAACAACAAATCAAGTTCCTTTCATAGCTCAGGTGTCGGTTATACCATACAGTATGGGCTATGAAAGTGCCAAGTATTTGTTGTACCAAGTGTTATACAACATAAATCTAGATTAACCATTTAACAAGCAAAGTATTAAAAGTGAACAAGATAACAAATATAAAACATGTTAGTATCCAACGTTAAGGTCCATGTTAAGTTTATATTATACTTATTCTTACACCATTAGTGTACCCTTTTCACCTTGATATAATTAACTTAGCTGAACATAATGAAAGAAAGAAACATAAATGAACAAGGTAAGAACATAAATGAGAAAGAAGTTAACTAAGTAAAGGAAAGGAAATGAAGTGCATAAACTTGATATTAATGAAAGCAAAACATGAACAATACAAAGAGAGAAAGCAAGAGCATGATCTTGATCTGAATACCAAGATGCCTCAATACATGGTAAGTGCCTCCTTTTATAGGCCAAAATTTGGAACTATTGATTTGTTGACTAATTGATGAGTGGGTGGCCACATCTTGACTTGGTGACAATCCTTATCTTCTTGTCTGAACAAAACATCATTGCTAACATCATAATTTGCCCAGAATCCTCAGGAATGTTCTAGGAAATTGTCTCAGCTTTCCAACAAAAAAAGATGAGGTCATTTGGACTTCTAGAACTCAAGATATGGGCTGAACACTAAATAGTGTTTGGGCTGCAGGACAGCTTCGGACTTCTTCGGTGTTCCTTTAATTTGGACTTCGAAACGACCTTTTTAAATCTTGGGCTCCTCATGAAAGTTGTAGGCCTTTGTCTTACCTTTCCATCCATATAAAATGGACCTAAATCCGAGATCTAGAGCTCCATATATGATCCAATTACCGAGCAATGTTCCGGTTTGGACTGCACCGACATCTCTTTTCTAAGTTTGGCCATCTCTTTGTCCTTTGACTTTCAATGCTTAAACTCATCAATCAATCCTTTTATTTATGTGATAGTCTTGCATTTAAAATGAGCATTTACCATAAATTAAGGTATCTTATAATATCAAACTTGTTATTATAAAACATGCTTTAGTTAAGGAGTTATTGATACTTCAAGTGCAAAATGATGATATAAAACCTTGATAATCATGCACTTTTAAGTACTAATCAGCTGGAAACCTGTGACCCGATCTTTGAGATCATTCTCAGGTATAACAACGCCACGAACTGGGTATTATTAATATTATTATTACTATTACTATTATTGTTGTTATTGTTGTTATTGTTGTTGTTGTGTTGTTATTTATAATTTATACAATTAACCTCTCTGTAGTTCGACCCCGGTCTTGCCGGGTTATTTATTATTTCGACACTCCTGCACTTGGGAGAAGACATCAATCTTTTGGTCATGTCAGAGATTAATGTGAGGATTAAACAATGATAAAAATAAATGTCAATGTTAGAGGGTCCACTAATAGTATTTCAAATAAATACAATATAAACTCTTTTTATTACTCAACTGGAAACCACACACAAAAGAGGTTCTAATAGGATGATTTGTCATTAATAGTTCATTATAAATTATTAACATAATCATATTAATTATCTTATTTAAGTAATACCAAACTTTTAAATATTATCAGGAATTCATAATGCTAACTTATGTTAACAACAAATCAAGTTCCTTTCATAGCACGGGTGTAGATTATATCATACAGTTGTCTATGAAAGTGCCAAGTATTTGTTTTACCAAGTGTTATACAACACAAATCTAGATTAACCATTTAACAAGCAAGGTATTAAGAATTCATAAGATAAAAATGATAAGACATGTTAATAGCAAGTTGTTTAGGATATAAGCATTGAACTCCATGTTGAGTTTATATTATACTTATCCTAATACCATTAGTGAAACCTTTTCATCTTGACATGGTAAACTTAGCTAAACATAATGAAGAAGAAAAACATAAATAAACAACATAAGAGCATAAGTATAGTAAAGAAAATGAAAAACATAAACGAGAGATTAATAAAAATATAACATGAAATAAAACTTAAACATTACAAAAATATAAATAAAGAAATAAAGAGTATAATCTTGATCTGAAAACCAAGATGTCTAAATACATGGCAAATGCCTCCTTTTATAGGCCAAAATTTAGAACTATTGATTTGATGACTAATTGTTGAGTGGGTGGCTACATCTTTACTTGGTGACAATCCTTATCTTCTTATCTGAGTAAAATGTCATTGCTAACATTAGAATTTGAACAGATTTTTGTCATGAAAGCTCTAGGAAATTATCCCAGCTTTCCAAATAAGAATCGGTGCATTTGGACTTCTAAAACTCGAGATATAGGCTGAACACTGAACAGTGTCTAAGTTGCAGGATATATTCGGACTTCTCTGTTGTTGCTACAATTTGAACTTGAAAACGGCCTTTTTGAATCTTGGACTTTGCAAGAAAGTTTTAGGCCTATGTCTTAGCTTTCCATCCATATATAGCAGACCTAAATCCAAGTTCTATAGCTCCAGTTATGATCTAATAACCGAATGGTGTTTCAGTTTGGACGAAACTAGCATCTCTTTTCTAAGCTTAGCCTTCTCTTTGTCTTCTCAATTTCAGTAATTAAACTCATCAATCAATCCCTTGATTTATGTGATAGACTTGCATTTAAGATGAATATTTACCATAAATTAAATGTATCTTATATTAACAGACTTGTTATTATAAAACATGCTTAAGTTAAGGGATTTAATGATACTTTAAGTGCAATATGATTGTCGTGGGGGCGTGCCGACGCTTTTATTGCGCCTCCTGTGTGAGGTGTGGTGTGTTGGAAAGATTTTTGGATTTAATCATAAAATTATGATTAATTTTTAGGAGTCGCCACCTAGTATTATGGTTACTAGGAACCTATGGTATGCGGGAGTCTTGGTAAGGGACTAGTTGTGCAAGGGGAAGACACATCACCCCCAGTGCACCCTACCTAAGGTAAGCTGCATTGTTGTTTGATTGTTTTTTTTTTTTTCTAAGTCAAGCTGATCTTTTCTAAGGTTCAAGGTAGATCTCTCTTCATGAGAGAGTCTCTACCCTATTCAGTTAAATCCTAACCATTCTAAAGTCTATATTTTTACACTTTGTATCTTTAATACCTGAGGGTATACTTTATCGTGTAATTTTACACCCCACAAATATTAAAGTCTACATCTGGGTCTTAAAAAAAAGATTGAAAAAAAAAATGGACATGTTGGCCAAATCCTAATGGATAATCATAAATCGATTATAATATCCATTTTTTTTTGAAAAATATGTTTGGAAAAATTTTAGGATTTGGCCGTATGCAAAGAAATATTTTTTTTTCTTTTTGAATTTTTTTTAATATTTCGGAGAAAATCGGGTATTTTAATACCGGATTTGTATCTTACATTGTAAGTATACGATCCAATATTGAAAAAAATTGGTAGAAAAATATTTGACAAAATTACAAATTTTTTAAAAGGATTTTTTAAATTTTTTTCGGAAAAATTTTCATTTATTTTTTTTTATTTTTTTTATTTTTAATTACATATTAAGTAATTAAATATATTAAAACATGTGGGCTGGGCTCAAGACAAGCCCAAAAACAAGTGTATTGATTATAGGCCCAAAATTATTGGGCCGGACTCAGCCCAAGGTATTTTTCCTCCTCCATATTAGAGACGGGCTGGACTTGGCCCAGCCAACTGGGCTGGGCTAAGGCAGGTCCAGCCCGTAGCAACTTAGTCACTAGGCAGCCCAGTGACTAAGTTGCATAAGACAGTGCAACGTGAATTAATTCAGGTTGCACTATTCACGTGCAACGACAGGGACGAGAAGAAGAAGAAGAAGAGAAGGGAAGACTCACCTGGCGTTGAAGGAACTGGCGGCCTGACTGGTGGCGGACGGTATGACTGGATGTGGTGAGGTCGGCGGTGGGCTGTGGTTGCAGCCAGAAGAAGAAGACGCTTGCAAAGGAGAAGGGAAGCTCACGGTTGCAACTGTTGGAGCGGCTGAAGAGAGAGCTGCTGTCCTGACGGTCTTTGGGAAACATAGAAGCTTCTGGTCGAGGTGGTTGCTGCTGCTGCCGCTGCTGCTGGGGTTACAGTGCAGAGAAGAAGATTTTTACAGAGGAGAGAGAGGGAAGTGGTGCAACCACCACATGAGGTGGTTCGAGGGCTACTTGAGGTGGGGATGATGGTGAGAGGACTGCTGATGAAGGTGATGGTGGCTGAAGGCCACGGTGGAGAGAGAAAGAAGAGAAAAAGCTGGTTGCAGGAAAACTGGCCAGGGAAGGCTGGTTTTCGGCCAAGTTTGAGTTCAATTTTCTTCTCCCTCAGATCATCAACGAAGCCTTTATTTATAGGCAGTGGAAGAGGGTAATCTCGTCTACACCGGGGTAAAATTTCAGCCCTTGATTTGGTTGGGAAGGATCCCAACTGTCGGTTCAAAGTAGCCTCCCTGAGTTGTCAAATCTGCAGGTAAAGGCTGCCTGAGTTGACCTCTTCACGCCGTCGCCGGCATCGCCGTGCTATCATTCATCCTGAACTGTTCACATGGGGTTGTAGAGAAACTGCAGGGGATCCGTTTCGTGCAAGTTTGGTTCGATTTGATGGAGAACTCAGGCATTAAATGCACCTGCAAAGTAGGCTCCCACACTGTTTCCTTCGGGTAAAACAGGGAAGACAATGAATAGTGACCAGACGACGCGTCGTCTGGTCCTCTTTTTTTTTTTTTTAATTCAAAACGGCGCCGTTTTGGTTTTAATTAGGGATTTAAACTGAATTTCAATTTAGTCCTCCATCTTTCAATTGGTTTTAATTAGACCTTTGATTGACTCTAAACTTTTGATTTAATGCAATTAAGCCCCTGATGAACTTCAATTGGAAGCCCGAAGTTAATCGCCTTTTACAAAATGGTCCTTGGTCTCGGATTTTGTCAATTTAACCCCTAATTGACCATTAAACTTTTAATTTCTTCAATTTCACCCCCGTTTTTTGTCAATTGAACCCCCATAGTTTGCTGCCTGTTGCAGATTGGTCCTTGGTCTCGGATTTCTTTAATTTGACCCCTAATTGACCCCAAAACTTCAATTTTCTTGCAATTTGGCCCCTAATTTCAATCAATTAACTTGGTAAAAATTAAATTTTGTCTCTTAAAATTCCAATCTTCTCAATTAAGCTTAAATTAGGCTCCCAAACTTAATTTTTTACCAATTAAGCCCCAAATAAAATTAATTTCACCAATTTAAAGTATAATTAAGTCCTTGCACTTAACTAAATCATTTAATTGGACCCAAATTAATTCTTTAACATAATTAAAAATTCAATTTGGCCCATGATTAAATCAAATTGGTCTATTAAAAATTTAATTATGTCCTTGGACTTAATTTTTCACTAATTCAACCCAAAATAAAATTAATTTGACCCATTTAAAGTATAATTAAGTCCTTGCACTTAATTAAATCCTCTAATTGGACCCAAATTAATTCTTAAACATTATTAAAAATTCAATTTGGCCCATGATTAAATCAAATTGGCCTATTAAAAATTTAATTATGTCCTTGGACTTAATATTTATGCAAATTCATTCAATAATCATTTAATTTAAACTTGAATTTGCATTGTTTTCTCCTTTTTGGGCATAATGGAGTACAATTAGGCCTTGAATTTCCTTCAAAAATTGCAGCTTAATTCCTCGGCCTACTTTCTCCATATTGCCAGCCTTTATTTTATTTTTTTGATTTTTATTTTGAAAAAGAAGTTATTTTTGGGGAATAACCTAAAATTAGGTTATGACAATTGCCCCCCTCTTTACAATGCTTATGATAGAAAGTCTCGTAAGAGACTTTAGATAGTAAGCGTTGTAAAGAAGAAAAAAAAGAATGAGAGATGATGGACTCATCGTATTGAGGAATGATGAATCCTTATGGAAGTATTTGAAGTGAGGGCTAGAAAGCACACTCAGAGGAGGTAGGGTTAGAAAACACACTACCTAAAGTGGTCGAGGGCTCTAAGGCACACTCAAAAGAAGGTAGGGTTAGAAAACACACTACCCATGGTGGTCGATGACTTTAAGGCGCACTCAAAAGGAGGTAGGGTTAGAAAACACACTACCCATGATGGTCGAGGGCTTTAAGGCGCACTCAAAAGGAGGTAGAAGAAAGGGCTATAAAGCGCATTAATTGAGATGGTTGAGGGTTCGAAGACGCACTCAAATGAAAAGAGGTAGGGCTATAAAGCGCATTAATTGAGATAGTTGAGGGTTCGAGGACACACTCAAATGGAAGGAGTTAAGGTCAGGAAACGCACCACCTAAGAGATTGTGGCTAAAAGGCGCATATGAAAGGGATATAAGGCTATAAAGCGCAATACCAAAAGCTGAGGGATTAAGGGCCCACTTGAAAAGAGGTAATGTGTTATGATAATGGGACACTACTATGCTAATGGTGATAATAATGCATGATGATCAAGATGCATCTTACCTGTAAAATATAGGTCCCCTTTCTTCGCTGATTTTCCATCTTGAAAATTCGAGTCTCTGTAGTAAGCTTTAATGGCCTTTTTCTAGCTTACTCGAGTTACATCTTGTGATCTTAACCTCTGGGAAAGGTATGAGCATATCTTTTTGCCTACAAACTTTTATCTGAAGGATCATCATATCTTCGGGAATCATGGAACCAACCCTATGTGTTTTGTTAAATTGCCCCTTAGTTTGATCATGCTCGCAAGTATTTGTTTGGGGTTTTCTTTAAGGATAAGGTTATGTGAAAGAAGATTTGGTTATTTACAAGGAGTTGTCTTTATGAAGAATTTTTGGAATTTCAAAGCTATTCCGAAAAATCATTTTAATGTTTGCTTAAAACAAACTTGTTCTGAAAAATTCAAGCAATTCTCATGGATAGGTTTGCATGAGTGTTGTTTTTGGTGAAAATATGAAGTGATGTTTTGTTGGTTAAAAAGGTTTTAAGATTCAATCCGAGGGTTTCAAAGAATCAGTTTTCAAAGCATTCATTTTGATTGCATGAATAATGACTTGCTTCGCATGGGAAAGCATTGCCCATCGATCCAGATTGGCTCCTTTGATCAGAAAGGGCTTAGTTGGGCATGTAACGTAGGCTTAAGCTCTTGGCTATAAAGAAAAGGATATTTATAGGCTCAAAAGTTGTTTATGGGATTTCAAGACTAAGGATCACTAGTGCTTATTTCCCAAACTCTCTTTTCCAATTTCTAGACTTTGGAATTGATTTGCAAGATGGTCCATGGTGCCCCCCCGATGTTGGGCTTTTTCTTCTTTTGGTTTTGAGCATCATTATATTAGCGATTTTTGTGGCATGCTCAAATATTTTTGGAATTCTTATATGCCCCCCAGCTTTGTTTGGGCACTTTTGATCAATAAGGATTTTTATGCCCCCCAGTGTTGTTTAGGCACTTATATCATTTGAGGACTTTTTATGCCCCCCAGAGTTGTTTGGGCACTTTTAGTCTTTTTTTTTTTTTTGCACTTGCCTCCAATGTAGGGTGTGATCCTAGCCAAGGTTATTTTTCAAGAAATATATATTAGGCTCGAAAAGGGACTACAAGGGATTTTTAGACTTTGTGAAAGGATAATCAAATATGGCCTTTCTTCATTTCAAACGCATGCATTCAGAATTGTCAAGCTTTGCTTTCTCTCATGTAAATATGCAAAAATGGTCTCATTATTCATGCAGCCAAAACTCAACTTTGAGGTTATCTCATGGTGTTCGGGTTGTCTTTCAGTTTTTATGGGTGTTAGGATATCACTTGAATTTTCAAATATTATTTGCTAAAACAAACACCAATTTGATTTTCTTTTATTAAAACTTTGATTTCCCAAAAATCCTTGTGAAAACATAAGATCATGCATAGTTTTTGGGCGAAACACACTAAAGAACTCTTGGCCAAACTTAAATTTTATTGATTGATAAAGGTAAATACATCAAGCATAGTACTTCTTTACAACATCTGAGTTTACAGGTCTGGGTAGATCTTTTCCATCCATATTAGTCAGAATTAAGGCCCCTCCGGAAAAAGCCTTTTTCACCACATATGGTCCTTCGTAGTTTGGTGCCCACTTACTTTGATCTTCTCCTGATGCTAGTGAGATCTTCTTTAACACCAAATCCCCTTCCTTAAACACCCTTGGTTTGACCTTCTTGTTGTAAGCCTTTGCTATCCTGCTTTGGTATAACTGGTGATGGCAAATAGCTGCTAGTCTTTTTTCATCGATCAAATTTAGCTGCTCAAATCTTAACCTTGCCCATTCTGATTCATCCAATTCTGCATCTTTCAGGATTCGCAGTGATGGGATTTCTACTTCTAGAGGCATAACCACCTCCATTCCATATACTAAAGAATACGGGGTTGCATTCGTAGAAGTTCTAATTGTGGTTCGGTACACATGAAGTGCGTATGGGAGCATCTCATGCCAATCTTTGTAAGTGACCACCATTTTTTGGATGATCTTCTTGAGATTCTTATTAGCTGCTTCAACTGCCCCATTCATCTTTGGTCTATAAGGGGAAGAATTGAGGTGTTTAATCTTCCACTTGGTGCATAGTTCATCAATCAGCTTCCCATTGAAATTTTGAGCGTTATCAGTTACCAATGTTGCTGGCAAACCATAACGATAGACCAAATCCTTTTCAATGAATCTCTTGACTACTTTTTGTGTTACATGGGCATAAGAATTGGCTTGTACCCATTTAGTGAAGTAGTCGATGGCCACCAGAATGAATCTATGCCAATTGCTCGCTTTAGGGTTGATTGGCCATATAACATCCAAACCCCACATATCAAAAGGCCAAGGTGAGATCTTATTGAACAAAGGTGTTAGAGGTGCATTTATTCTATCACCATATATCTGGCACTTATGGCATCTTCTGACATAGTCTATACAATCTCTTTCCATGGTCAACCAGAAATATCCTGACTTTTGTATCTGCTTTGCCATTGCATGCCCATTAGCATGTGTAGCACAAATCCCTTCATGGACTTCTTTTATTGTTTGTTCAATCTCATTTTCATTCAGACATCTGAGTAGAGTCCCATCAAATGACCTTTTATATAAAATTTCTCCATCTAAGTAAAAATTCATGGCCATTCTCCTCAAAGTCTTTTCATCTGTCTTGGAAATCCCTTGAGGGTATTCTCGATTTTGGAGAAACTTCTTGATGTCACTATACCATGGTTTCCCATCTGGAAATTCTTCAATTAAGCAACAATGGGCTTGGGAGCTTCGAACTTCGATATCTATTGGCTGGATCTTGCTTCTAATATCAACTTGTGTCATTGAAGCTAAAGTTGCCAAGGCATCAGCAAACTGATTCTTATCTCTGCTTATATGGGGGAATTTGATCTCTTCAAATTCATTAGCTAGCCTCAAGAGATAATTTTGGTACAACTTTAATTTCTCATCCTTGGTTTGCCACTCACCTTTGACTTGGCAAATGATTAGTAAGGAATCCCCAAAGACCTCAAGCCTCTTGGCTTTAAGTTCTAAAGCAGCTTCCAAGCCAATAATACAGGCTTCATACTCAGTTGTATTATTGGTACATTCAAACAATAACCTTGCCGAAACAGGATACTGTTTATTTTCTGGGGAAATTACTACCGCTCCTACCCCATTTCCTGATATATTTACTGCACCATCAAAGTAAAGGGTCCACATATCGCTTTCCCCACCTTCATCTTCGATTACTATCACATCTTCATCTGGGAGGTCAAAGTTTAGAGGCTCATAGTTTTCCACAGCATGGTCTGCAAGATGATCGGCAATTACGCTTCCTTTTACAGCTTTTCTTGTCATAAAGACAATGTCATATTCTGCCAACAACACTTGCCACCTTGTTATTCTACTTGACAGGTAAGGTTTTTCACAAATATACTTGAGTGGATCTAATTTTGAAATCAACCAGGTTGTGTAGTACAACATATACTGCCGGAGTCTTTTTGCACTCCAAACCAGGGCACAACACAACCTTTCAATTGCTGTGTATTTTGACTCACAATCATTGAATTTTTTACTCAAGTAATAAATGGCTTGCTCTTTCCTTCCTGACTTATCATGTTGTCCCAACACACAGCCCATAGTTGTTTCTGTTACTGTCAAATACAAGATCAATGGCCTTCCTGGTGTTGGAGGTACTAGCAGCGATGGATTTTGCAAATACCTCTTTATTTTATCAAAGGCTTCCTGACAGTCATTGTCCCATACCCCAGGATTGTTCTTCCTGAGCAAGCAAAAAATTGGCTCACAGGTCACTGTTAGCTGAGACATAAATCGAGCTATATAACTTAAGCGCCCAAGAAAACTTCTTACTTCCTTTTCTGTCTTAGGTGCAGGCATCTCCTGAATAGCTTTGGCTTTGTCAGGATCCACTTTTATTCCATGATTACTTACTATGAATCCCAATAATTTTCTTGTTTTTACCCCGAATGAGCATTTTGCAGGGTTCAACTTTAATTGGTATTTTTGCAACCTTTCAAATAGTCTCCTTAATACTTGCACATGATCTTCTTCTTTCTTTGATTTTGCAAGTATGTCATCCACATAAACCTCCACTTCTTGGTGCATCATATCATGGAATAGGGTGACCATTGCCCTTTGATATGTCCCCCAAGCATTCTTCAATCCGAATGGCATTACTTTATAGCAGAATGTCCCCCAAGGTGTGACAAAGGTGGTCTTCTCTTTGTCTTCTTCCACCATTCTGAACTGGTTATAACCAGAGAATCCATCCATGAAAGAATATGTAGCATTTCTCGCAGCATTATCAACTAGAATGTCTATATGGGGTAAAGGAAAATCATCTTTTAGGCTCGCCTTGTTCAAATCTTTATAGTCCACACACACTCGAATCTTACCATCCTTTTTTGGGACTACAACCACATTAGATACCCAATGAGGATATTGGACCACATCTAAAAATCCTGCATCCCACTGTTTTTGAATCTCAGCCTTTACCTTGAGCAACATGTCCGGGCGCATTCGCCTGGTTTTTTGCTTGACGGGTTTGCTTCCTTCTATTAAGGGAATTTTATGTACGACTATGTCAGTATCTAAACTAGGCATATCTGTATAAGTCCAAGCAAAAACATCTGCATATTCATGTAAAAGAGAGACTAGTCTATCTCTTTCTTCAGTTGTAACAAGGGTGCCAATCTTTAATTCCTTCTTTTCTTGCTCATTTCCCAAGTTCATGATTTCTAGTTTCTCACTAGCAGGTTTCCCAGAACTTCTCAGAGTGTTCTACCAACCTAGTAAACTCTTTTATATCTCCTTCTTCCCATTCTTCATCGCCCATTGCAACCATATTATCAAAGTTTGGCCAATTATTCTTAGGATTCCTGAAAGTGCAAGGTGTGCTCGTGTAAGTGTGATTCGTGAAAGGGTAAAAGGATGGAGACACATAATGGATGTAAGAAAATGCATGATTTCATTAAAACAAAAGTGCTCAGTTAACATAGAAAATCTTGCGATATCATTGTCGCACGTCGAAATCCGCGCGACATCGGCTGGCGATTTTTTTTATTATTGTTTGGTTCGTTGGAGTCGCCACCTAGTATTTAATTGAGGTTACTAGGAAACTAAGGTCTGCAAGAGTCTGAGTAAGGGACTGGTTATGCAAGGGGAAGACGCATCACCCCTAGTGCACCCTACCTAAGGTAAGCTGCATTATTGTTTGATTGCTTTTCTTGGTCGAGTTTCTATTCACTGGTCTTTTCTAAGGTTCAAGGCAGATCTCCCCTCGTGAGGGAGTCTCTACCTTATTCGGTTAAATCCTAACCATTCTAAAGTCTGAATTTTAAAATTGCTTTTATTTACACCTTGTATCTTTAATACCCGAGGATGTACATTATCGTGTAATTTTACACCCCACAAATATTAAAGTCTACGTCCGGATCCTAGAAAAAAAAGGTTGGAAAAAGGTTTTTGATATTTTGGCCAAACCCTAATGGATGATCGTAAACTAGTTATGATATCCATTTTTGGATTTTTAAAACGTGAGAAAGATGCAATTTTTGTGAAAACATGCTTGGAAAATTCTTTAGGACTTGGCCGTATGGAATAAAATAATTTTTCTTTTTTTGTTTTTGTTTTTTTTTGAAATATTTTGGAGAAAACCGGGTATTTTAATACCGGACTTGTATCTTACATTGTAAGTATACAACCCAATATTAAGCAAAACTTGGTAGAAAAATATTTTAAAGAAAGAAATTATTTTTTTATTATTATTTTTCCTTTTTTGAAATTTTTTTTTTTGCAAAAACCCATCAAAGCTTCATGATACTGAAACGAATGCAATCATCATAGGTAGGGAAACGAAAAAAACGGGTGCAATTATTTGAATTGTTGAGATTACATAATTATTTGAACTGTTGAGATTACATAATTATTTGAACCATAATTAGCCACTGCATGCAGAGATAAATTCTGCATGCAGCAGCTACAAAGAACGAACGAAGAAGAAAAGGATGGAGCAGGGAGGAGAGAATTACCTGGCGTGGAGAGAGTCGGCAGCCTGGCTGGTGATGCGCGGTGTGACTGCAGGTGGCGAGGCAGGCGTCGTGCACTGGTCCCGGCTGGAAGAAGAATGAAGCAAGTCCTGTAGAGGAGAGGGAAAGCTCACGGCTGGAGCTGTTGGAGTGGCTGAGGAGGAAAATGCTACCCAAGCTGCTGCTGATAGGAGTGCAAGCCGCTGGAAAGGGTGGTTGCTGCTGCTGCTGCTGCTGGGATTGCGGTGGTGGAGAGAGAGAAACATTGTGCAGAGAAGAGAGGGGGAGAGAGAGAGGTGTTGCAGGCTTCGGTGAGGTTGCTGGGTGATGGATGGGATGCGGTGTTTCAGGGGAAGGATGGTGGCGAGGTCAGTAGTGGCGACTAGAGGCCACGGCGGAGAGAAAGAAAAAAAAGAGGACTGGTTGCAGGAAAACCGGGCAGGAAAAGCTGATTTTTTGCCAACTTTGCGTTCAGTTTTCTCCTCCATCTGGGCATGAAATTGGCTCCTATTTATGGGGATTGAAAGAGGGTAATCTTGTATTTAATGGGGAAAACTTCTCAGCCCTTGATTCGACTCGAGGAATCCAAGCCGTTGGTTCAAAGTGTGCACCTCGAACTGCCAAATTTGGCAATCCAAGGCTGCAGACCGCCCGAGGGTGCCACTTTGAGCCAATAAACGGAGCTTTTTCCAAGTTGTTCGACCCGACCAGACCACTCTACGAGATAAAGAGGTTACAGGTGGACATCTTGGTGCATGCCTTGTCGGATTTGGGGGCCACACGAGTGAGAAACAGCGCCTGGAAAGCAGCCACTAGGGCAGTTTTGTGAGGAAGACGATGAACAGTAACCGGGCGACGCGTCGCCTGGTCCCTTCCCTCTTTTTGTTTTTTTTTTTTAACACAAAAACGGCGCCGTTTGGGATAAAAAATTAGGGATTTTTGCTGATTTTCAATTTAGCCCTCCAGCTTTCAATTTCTTTCAATTTGACCCCCGAATTTTGTCAATTAGACCCCTATAGTTTGGCGCCTTTTGCAGATTGGTCCTTGTCTTTGGAATTTGTCAATTTAACCCCTAATTGACCCCAAAACTTCAATTTTCTTTCAATTTGGCCCCTGATTTCAATCAATTAACTTGGTAAAAATTAAATTTGGTCTCTTAAAATTCCAATCTTCTCAATTAAGCCCAAATTAAGCTACCAAACTTAATTTTTCACCAATTAAGCTCCAAATAAAATTAATTTGACCCATTTAAAGTATAATTAAGTCCTTGCACTTAATTAAATCCTTCAATTGGACCCAAATTAATTCTTAAACATAATTAAAATTCAATTTGGCCCATGATTAAATCATATTGGCCTATTAAAATTTAATTATGTCCTTGGACTTAATTTTTATGCAAATTCGTCCAATAATCATTTAATTTAACCTTGAATTTGCATTTTCTCCTCCAATTTTGGGCACAATGGGGCGCCAATAGGTCTTGAATCTCCTTCAAAAATTGCAATTTTATTTCCCGGCATACTTTCTCCACGTTGCCAGCCTTTATTATTTTTTTGTCTTTATTTTTTATATATATATTTTTTATTTTGGGGGGAATAACCCAGAATTGGGTTATGACAATCATAAGCTAAATTACCAACAAGATCAGCACAAGTCAAAACAAAGCAAAACAAATTCGAACATGATCAAACAAGAGCAATTACTTTTTGAACACAATAGAAGCAATCTCCATCTTCCAATTCTGGTGCACTTCTCCTTCAGCCAATCTTCGCACAAAAAATCTTGCAGGGGGTTCATCAATGGTGTGAATGGAAAGCTGTGGTAGAATTTCATCCTTCACTTCCAGATCTGCTTCCTTTATTTGTTCTTGGCTCTCTAGGGTACTGATGTGGAGATCTACTATGCCAGATCTAATCACTTCTGCAGCCTTTGGGAAAGATACTTGGAGTGGTGGGATGGTAAATTCTTCTTCTTCTGGCTCTCTTCCTTCAATCCTTGCCATTCTTGCCTCCTTTCTAATTTGGGCAACCCGTTTGTAATCATCTTTCTTGGGCTTATATCCAAGCCTAAATCTTTGATCCACACTCTTTAGCTTAATCAGTCTAGTCTTAGGATTATATTGGAAAGGAGCCCCATT
>CM031997.1:5155593-5180759 GCA_018804465.1 Populus tomentosa
ATGTATTATGAATATTAGAACGGTTAGGTTTTACCTGATAAGGATATCTTTATCGAGGAGAACTTTTCTTAAATCATAGATGGACCAACACCTAGAAAACTCGACAAGATCTTAGATTTTATCAGACAATTAAACAATGTAGCCTACCTTAGGTAGGGCGTATTTGGGATGCTAATATCTTTCATTTACGCAACCAGTACTCGTACCCGATCTCTGTGATCAGTTAGGGTTTCTAGTGACCAAAATGCTAGGTGGCGACTCCCATTCCATTTTTCCACTAATAAAAGACAAGAACTTCCTTGTCTCCCCATATTTGCCACATTTGATACATTTTTAGATTATACAAAATTTTTGAGGGTGGATGTTTTCATCGCGACGCCGCATACATGCAACACTGTTATTTAAACTCTGCTCAAGACCAAGACCCTGCAGGTCTCCTTGACCTCACCATATCCCATCAAGACCGCGCCTTGTCTGAAAGCAAAATGGCAACACAATTCACTCATAAGCCCTCTGTTACTTGCATCTGATCCAGACTATCCTCAATTGTGTGAAGCCATCTACCAGTTATTTCAGCATCTGGTTCACCCAAGAAAGGTTCACACATTATTTCTCTCATATTCTTTACAGTCCGCACTAATGTAACCACACTATCTACTGGGGCGGTAACTACAGGTATTGTTTGTACTGCCAGTACTACTGGGGCTGTCGGGGCTGAGGCACCAATCATTGCCTCAATTATTGCCCTAATTATGTAAGCTATGAGTGTTGGGTCAGCATGTAATGTAAGTTTCTCTACAGGCACTGGTGCCATAGCTGGGGGTACGACTCCATATCTCTGCTAGTTCAGACCCTCAAGTTGTGATCCCTCAGTCTATCTTAATTCAGTGTCATCATGGAGTCTCACTGACTCCTCTAATCTTGACTGATGAGTGGAGGCACATGAGAGGCAGTATCCTCTAATAGGTCCTCTATATGTCTCTCTTTAAAGCCTTCTTCTATCGTTGCACCCTTTTTTGTACGTATCATCCTGGTTCAAATTAACAATTTATTAAACTTCTATTTGGTTTCTTGAACCTAAAACCGAGCTCTGATACCAACTGTCAAGGCCCATATAAATAGTTATTTAAAAGAGATGATTGGTCTCTCTTTAAGTAAATATTTTCTAAAAATTTCGGTAGAGTCTCCTTTGTATTTTCAATACCAAGTTATCAACTAAAAATCAAAACCTGTAAATAATAACTACAAACTCATCCCAATATAATTAAGCATCACAACTCTACTAAAAACATCAATTTCCATGTCCCTTGTAGATTTTTTTTTAATAGTTAACATTATATGATTTCATATACAAAATTTAAAACTAATTTATTCACAATAAACATTAATTTCTTATAACACAAACACATTCAAATATAAATACAACAAAACTATATTACTCGTTCAAGTAAGGGCATTTTTCTTAATCACATACCTAATAAAAGGATAATTTAAACATTTTAAAGTTTCTTAATAAACAAGCGATATAGTAACTTAATATGAATACTTCAATTACAAAAATTAACTTAAACAAAGATTTTCATCTATGCATCTACTTTCCAGATTGAGGGTGCGAGGTACCTAACAATATATTTATAAAACATGTGAATATTTGGTAAAAACTAGAAAATTTACACTTATTAATAATATACAATTAAAATAAGGACTATTTGAAGCATACACAATAATATACACACTAGCTCATTAAATGAAGTACTTAACGTCAATACATTGATTTAATTTAAATTTCATTTTTTATCAATCCTTAACTAGATAATCTTCTTCATTAACCAGGATATAATTTTCTCAAGTCGTCCAATAATATTTCCCATTCCATGTAGATTTATTCGGGGGTTTCACACCTCTACAAGAACATGGTATGCTAATTTGGTGAATGATTAGTACTTAAAAGTGCATTTTTATCAAGGTTTTATATCATCATATTGCACTTAAAGTATTATTAAATTCCCTCACTTAAGCATGTTTTATAATAACATGTCTGATAACATAAGATATCTTTAATTTATGGTAAATGCTTATTTTGAATGCAGACATATCTCACAATTTAAAGGATTGATTGGTGTGTTTAACTATAAAAAATGAAAAGACAAAGAGAGAGCTAAACTTAAAGAAGAGATGCTAGTTTAATTCAAACTGGAACATCATTTGATTATTGGATCATAGCTGGAGCTTTAGAATATGGATTTAGGTCTGGCTTACATGGATGGAAAGCTAAGACATAGGCCTATACCTTTCATGAAGAGTCCAAGATTCAAAACGGTCATTTTCAAGTTCAAATTGCAACAACAAAAGAGAAGTCAGAATCTGTCCTGCAGCCGAGACATTGTTCAGTGTTTAGCCCATATCTCGAGTTTTAGTAGTCCAAATGTGCTCATTCTTATTTTGTTAGAAAGCTTAGACAAATTTCCAGAACTTTCATACAGTCTATCTGTTCAAATTCTGAAGTTAGCAATGATGTTTTGTTTAGACAAGAAAATAATGGTTGTCACCAAGTCAAGAGGTGGCCACCCACTCAATAATTAGTCATCAAATCAATAGTTCCAAATTTTAGCCTATAAAAGGAGGCATTTGCCATATATTTAGATATATTGGTTTTTAGATGAAGATCATATTCTTGCTTTCTTTCTTTGTATTTTTGTAATGTTTAAGTTTTGCTTTCATTAATCTCTTGTTTATGCTTTTCATCATAACTATGTTCTTATCTAGTTTATTTATGTTTCTCTTATTCACAATGTTCTTATAAAGGTGAAAAGGTTTCACTAATGGTGTTAGAATAGGTATAATATAAACTCAACATGGACTTCAATGTTTGTATCTAATAAAGTTTGTTATTAACATGCCTTATCTTTTTGTCTTACTAATTCTTAATACCTTGCCTGTTAAATGATTAATCTAAATTTGTGTTGTACAAACCATTGGTAAAACAAATACTTGGTACTTTCATAGCCTATTGTATGGTATAATCGACACCTATGCTATGAAAGGAACTTGATTTGTTGTTAAGATCATGAATTCCTAACAATATTTAAAAGTATGATGTTACTAAAATAAGAAAATTAATATGATCATGTTAAAAATTTATAATGAATTATTAAGGATAAATCATTCGATTGGAACGTCTTTTGTGTGTGGTTTCTAGTTGATAAATAAAAAGAGTTTATAATATACTTATTTCTAATACTATTAGTGGATCCTCTAACCTTGACAATTGTTTTTTTTCTTCAATATCACCTCTCAAAAGAGTTTATAATACTCACGTCAATATCACATCTCAAAAGTTCTCTTCAACTCCTTTTTATTTGTTGTTTATAATTTTAGATGGTTCATCTCTTTGTGGTTCGACCTCGGTCTTGCCTGGTTATTTATTACTTTGACACGCTGCACTTGGAATAAGACATCAATCTTTTGATCGTGTCAGTGAACTATTTAGTCGCCAAAGAATTGTCTTCAGGTTTGTCTAAATCCCAAAAAGATAAGTTACGAGCTGATTCTAATTATCATTTTCGGAACAATCCTTATTTATTAAAATTTTATGCGGATCAAGTAATTAAAAAATATGTGCAAAAGGATGAATTTTATTCCATTTTTATTTTTTGTTATTCTCATTATTGCAGTAGGCATTTTAGAGAGAAAGGAAAAACCCACAAAGTACTTGAAAGTGGTCACTATTGGCCTTTTATATTTAAGGATGCACATCATTTTTGCAACTCATGTGAAAAATACCAAAGAACAGACAATATCACTAAATCAAATGCCTTTAACTAATATTTTTATAAATGAAATTTTTTATGTTTGGGGTATTGATTTTATGGGTCCATTTCCTTCTTCTTTTGGTAATCGTTATATCATTCTTGTTGTTGATTATGTGCCCAAATGGATTAAAGTGAAAGCCATATTAACTAGCGAAGCTAAGGTTGTATTAGATTTTGTTAGGACTCATATATTTGACAAGTTTGGAAACCCCAAAGCTACCATTAGTGATCATGACACTCATTTTTGCAATCGTACAATTGAAGCATTACTATACAACTACCATGTGACTCATTGGACTTCCACAGCCTATCAACCTCAAACGAATGGCCAAATTGAAATTTCAAATCGAGAAATCCAGTCCATTTTAGAGAAGACGGTGCAACATAACCAACAAGATTGGAGTTGGCGACTTGGTGATGCACTTTGGGGTTATCATACTACTTATAAATCACCTATAGGAATGTCACCTTATAAGATGATTTATAGCAAAGCATGTCATCTACCAGTGGAGTTTGAACACAAAGCTTTTTAGGCCATTAAGCAATGCAACTTTGATTATGATGCTACTGGAATTGCAAGGAAGTTGAGATTACAAGAGTTGGAAGAGATATAAATGATACCTACGAGAATGCAAGAATTTACAAAGAAAAGACCAAGAATCTTCATGACTAAATGATTACAAGAAAAAAGTTTTATGTTGGAGATAAAGTCCTTTAACATTCATGTTTGAAATTGTTTCTTGGTAAGTTTACTCTTGGTGGATTAGACCTTTTGTAGTTTCTAATGTTTTTCCTAATAGAGCAGTTGAGATTACAAGTATAGAAACAAATAAATTGCTCAAGGTCAATGGGCATCGATGGAAAACTTTTTATAAAGGTTGGACGACATAACTCATTGCTTCCGTGGATTTATCTGAATCATTCTATGAGGCATGAGTATACAATGTGTTAAGCCAATGACATAAAACAAAAACACTATCTGAGAGGTAACCTAATGACACGACCAAAAGATTAATGTCTTCTCCCAAGTGCAGGAGTGTCGAAGTAATAAATAACCCGGCAAGACCAAGGTCGAACCACAGGGAGATTTATTGTATAAATTATAGACAACAATAATGAAACAACAACAATAATAACAACAATAGTAATAGTAATAGTAATAGTAATAGTAATAGTAATAACAATAATAATAAAGAAGAGGAAGAAGTTGATGAGAATTTTGAGATGGAAGATTAATGTTAGGATTAAACAATGATAAAAACAAATGTCAAGGTTAGAGGATCCACTAATGGTATTTCAAACAAGTATAGTATAAACTTTTATTACTCAACTGGAAACCACACACAAAGGAGGTTTCAATCGGATGATTTGTCATTAATAGCTCATTATAAATTATTAACATGATCATATTAATTATCTTATTTAAGTAACACCAAACTTTTAAATATTGTCCGGAATTCATGATGCTAACTTATGTTAACAACAAATCAAATTCCTTTCATAGCATAGGTGTAGGTAATACTATACGGTTGGGCTATGAGAGTGCCAAGCATTTATTGTACCAAGTGTTATACAACACAAATCTAGATTAACCATTTAACAAGCAAGGTATTAAGAATTAGTAAGATAAAAAGATAAGACATGTTAAGATTAAACATTAAGGTCCATGTTGAGTTTACATCATACTTATTCTTACACCATTAGTGTAACCTTTTCACCTTGACATAATAAACTTAGCTAAACATAATGAAGAAGATAAAAATAAATAAATAAATAAGAACATAAATAAAATACAAGTTAACTAAGTAAAGGAGAGGAAATGAAAAGCATAAACAAGATATTAATAAAAGCAAAACTTAAAAATTACAAAAATATATATATAAAAAGAGAGAGGAAGAGTAAGTTCTTGATCTGAACAATCAAGATGCCTAAATGCATGGCAAATGCCTCTTTTTATAGGCCAAAATTTGGAACTATTGATTTGATGACTAATTGTTGAGTGGGTGGCCAACTCTTGACTTGGTGAAAATCCTTATCTTCTTGTCTGAATAAAACATCATTGCTAGCATCAGAACTGAATCCATCTATATTATGAAAGTTATAGGAAATTGTCTTAGCTTTCCAGGGAAAAAAAATTGAGGTCATTTGGACTTCTAGAACTCGAGATATGGGCTGAACACTGAACAGTGTTTGGGCTGCAGTACAGATTTTGACTTCTCCGTTGTTGCTATAATTTAGACTTGAAAACAGTCTTCTTAGATCTTGGCCTCCACATGTAAGTTGTAGGCCTATGTCTTATTGAATTTGTATAAAAATTTGAGATCATTTGGACATCTAGAACTCGAGATATGACCCAATTTCCGAATAGTGTTCCAGTTTGGACTACACCAACATCTCTTCTCTAAGTTTGGCCCTCTCTTTGTCCTTTCAATTTTAGTACTTGAACTCATCAATCAGTCCTTTTATTTATGTGATAGACCTGCATTTAAGATGAACATTTAAATTAAATTAAAGGTATCTTATATTATTAGGTATGTTATTATAAAACATGATTTAGTTAAGGAGTTATTGATACTTCAAGTGCAAAATGATGATATAAAATCTTGATAAAAATGCACTTTTAAGTATTAATCACCTAACTAACAAAAAAAAATCAAATTTGCTTTTTTTGTTTCCCCTTATCTCGCATTTTACTTTGTGTTTATCATTCTCTTCTATTCCTTTTTTTTTTATTTCAACATAAGGACAATGTTGTGTTTAAGTATAAGGGGTTTTGGTTTTCTTTGTTGTTTCTGTGTGTTTTATTAGAATTAGAAAAACCCTTAAATATTTGAAAAAAAAATATTTATATTTTCCAACCTTAAGTATTAAGTTTTATCTATTTAACTCCCATTGATTTATGAGAATATGAGTATTATGTATGATAATTAGTTGAGGTAGATGAAAATATAAATTGAATGAATGGGTGTGCATGCAAGTTTTAAAGTTTAATTAGTTAGGGATTGACTTTGAAAGCATATCATATTGACTTAATAGTATTGTACCATTTTAAGCTTTTAAACCTTCATCATTGTATTCTTTGATTGTGCATTCTTTCAATGCCCAACAGCACATGCTAACAAACAAACCTCCCTTTAATTTTAGGAGGTGCATTCATTGTTGGAACTTCAGCGGAGTGAGCTCGTACACTTAGAGTTGCAATTAGGTGCTATGCTCCTTAATTATATCAAGTTATTGTAGTTGTTATTTCTTTTTCTTATACATGAATGGGTTGCCTTTGTTATATACACTTGATAAATAGTAAAATGAAATTGCATCATGAATGCAAGTGAGTTCTCGGAATATATGGTTGATTAATACTTAAAAGTGCATTTTTATCAAGGTTTTATATCATTATTTTGCACTTCAAGTATCAGTAACTCCTTAACGAAAGCATGTTTTATAATAACAAGTCTGATACTATAAGATATATTTAATTTATGGTAAATGTTTATCTTAAATGTAGGCCTATCACATAAATCAAAGGATTGATTGATGAGTTTAACTATTGAAATTTAAAAGATAAAGAGAGGGCCAAACTTAGAAAAGAGATGCTGGTTCAGTCCAAACTAGAACACTATTTGGTCATTGGGTCATATCTGGAGCTGTACATCTTGGATTTATGTCTGCTCTATATGGATGAAAAACTAAGACATAGGCCTAAAAGTTTCATAGTCTAATTTTTTATAGTGTATATTTTATACTTGAGGGTATATTTCATAGTGTAATTTTTTATAGTGTAATTTTTGCATCTTTAATACTTGAGGGTATATTTTATAGTGTAATTTTTTATACTTCCAAATATTAAAGCCTACAACTAAATCCTAACACTCATAATAACAAACTAATTGTTGTGGGATTTTTGGTATTTTAGTTACATTCTAATGGATAATCATAAACTGGTTACGATATCCATTTCACATTTTAAAACATGATAAACATGAGATTTTATTATTTTTAGAAAATATGCATGAAAAACCTTTAGGATTTGGCCGTATCCATAAAAATAAAATATTTTTTGTTTTTGAAATGAGGGAATGTTTTTTTATTTTTTTTACTTTTTGAAAGTTTAGAGAAAAATCATATATTTTTAATATCGAATTTATATCTTACAATGTAATTCTACAGTCCAATATTAGGCAAAATTGTTGAAAAAAACAAGCGATATACCCACAAATAATTTCAAAATGGTGATTGGAATTTTTTAGAATTTCATTTTAGGTTTTTATTAGATTTGTTTGGCTAAACATTAAAACAAAAACAAATTAAAAATTAAAGAAAAAGCATTAATATGTATTAGGCAAACATACATTTAGTCTAAGAGCCCAACCCTAATCTAGTTGGGTTGAGTTCAGCCAGGCGTTTTGAATGCCTAACAATATTCTTTTTCTTAGATTGAGAGAATTTAGAGAAAAACAAAGAAGAAAATCAAAATTTCCAAGCTTCCTCTCTTACAAATGGGCGGCAGGTTTAAGCAAGAAAGGAGAAGGATTTTCCTTCAAAGTTACGATAATGCCACTCATTTAAATGATCATTTGTTATTTAGTTAAATCCTTTTTTCATACTGATTTATTTTCTTATTTCATCTAATATTTTTACATATTTTACTGGGGATGTTCACTTGAAAGCATAATTTGTTTTTTCTTTAATTCATTATTTTTCGGTTAAAAATTACACTATTTACCACAAGGTTTATAATATTCCTTTGGATTTCAATTCCTTGTTTATTCTTCAACTATATGAGAAAACTCTATTTATCTTTATTTTTTATCTCTAAAATATTGATACAATTGCATTCATGAAAAGTTTTATAAATATAGTGTATTTAATGGATTTTAAAAATAAATATATTTATATTTATAGGTCCTTCATATAATACAAATGGATAATTGCTAAATTTGTTATTAGATTTTATTTCATAAAAATAATGTATTCCATTACATATTAAAATAATTTTACTTTTTGAAATCTTACATAAATTTTTCTTCATTTGATGTTTTTTTACAAGCTTACTTGCAAGCTTCTAAATGAGCTTGCTTATACAGCGAACTTAACTAAGCTTAAGATTAGTTCGTTCATATAAGCACAAGTTTGAACTGAGCTCTTTAGCATGTGAAAATTTTGAATGGCTCACTCGGCTCATTTACAGCCCAATGAATAAAGGATTATTTAATGATTTTTGATACCATAAGGACTGATTAGTTAATTTTGAACTGCGCTATTAATACGTGAAATTTTGAATAGCTCGTGACTCGGCTCATTTACAACCCTATGAATAAAAGGTTATTTAATGATTTTTGATACCATAAGGACTAATTAATAAATTTTGATAAAGAATGTTGTTATCTAATTTTGGGTTCCCAGACAAAAATGAAAAAAATACAAAAATATATCAAAAAAATATTTGAAAGAAATCCAAAAAATAATAGGAGTAAGAAAAGGATACTGGAATGCTGAAAAATAGTCAAAATTAGTTGAGGAGGTTCAAAAATACAAAAAAATAAAATTTGACAGTATATTTTTTACTAATAAAAGCCTTGTTGACAAAGAAAATTTAATTTTTTAAAAAAATATATTCAAAATCAGATTTTTATAGACCCAATTAAATTTTATCTAAGGTTTAATTGAATTTATGGAGGGGTTGAATGCAAGAAAAATTAATTTAGGCTTTTATTGAAAAAAATTAAAGTTCTATGGTCAAATTATAATTTTTAAGAATTGATTTAGTCAAATCATGGGCTTAATTGCATAATTCTTGAAGTTTGATTGCCAATTAAAAACTTGATTGAAATAATTCAAAACCAAGGACTAGACTAGAAAAGGCGCTAAAATCAAGGGATCCAATTACAATTCATCTGGGGGGCTTGATTACAAAATTGTCAAAACAACCAGGGACCGAATGAAAAATATTCATTTGAATTGTGTAACGGCGCCATTTCCTTAGAAACTATTCATCACCATCTTCAAAGCAACCGTTTCAACAGATAAGAACCGTTTCAGCAACAAATGCTATAAATTATAGGAACGTTTCACAACTACTATTTCTCTACCGTTACTACTGCAATAATGGTCGAACATTTTCATTATAAAAAACGCATGTAGTTTTGGCTATAAAAAAGGAGAGAACGACAAAAGAAAAAAGAAAAAAGGAGAACAAGGGGGAGTATAGTGAAGAGAGGAAAGAAAATTGAGAGAGGGAGATGAACAAAATATAGTAAAAAAAAGGCAGAAAGAAAAAGAAGAGAGCAGAACAAGAGAGAGGGCAGTATAGGGAGGAGAGAATGAAGAAGACGACATAGAGAGAAAAAAAAACGAGAAACAAAGGAGACGGTGAAAGAGTTTGATCGAAGGGAGATGGAAAGGAACAGAAAAACAAGAACATAGAGGAGAAGGGAATAACAGTAACCTCAATCTCTTCGGTCTCTCTCTCTCTTCGTTGTTTGGAGCAGCGCCATCGTCAGCCTCTCACCATCTTCCTTCCTTCCTTTATTGCAACACCCATGAAGAAGAAGAAGAAGAAGCCTGCGCCTCTACACAAACGGGAAGAACAACAGCAAAAATTGCCCGTCACTACAGAGAAGAGCCACCGTCTACAGCCACCAGCACCACCTTAAGCCATAATCAACAATGACACAACCACCATTAGAAACAGAAGAAGAAAAGGAGAAACAACAGACAGAAGCGGGTATAAGAAAGAACACAGAAAAAACAGAACTGTTGTCCAACAGCATAGAACCAACAGCTCCAGCTCCTGCAAGAACGAACAACCGCCAGGCAAGCCTCCACTTCTCTTCTTCTTCTTCCTCCTTGCTCGGGCTGCTCCACTGTTCACGTTGCAAGTGAACAGTGGAGAGTTCTCCACTGTTTGTTTTTGTTTACTAGACCGGGCGATATCGGCCTAGCACAAAATGAGTGGGTCGGGTTCAGCCCAGCCAAAAAAAATTCAAAAATATTTTTTTAGAAAATTCATAATTTCCCAACGTATTGTTTACTGCATTTTGATCAATATTGGTTTTTATTTTTATACTGTAAAGATATAAATCCAATATTAAAATACCTGGGTTTCGGCAAAACACAAAAAAAAATATATTTTTTGTTTTCATGCATACGACCAAGTCTTTCAAAAATAATAATAAAAAATTCATATTGTATTTTCATATAGCAAAAAACATTTCAAAAAATATGTATTAGCATGTATTTTGGTTTTAATAACCAGTTTATTAAAGTCGCGAGAACTAAGTCAATATTTCAAAAATTTCAAAAAAATTATTTTGTTTTCTTTTAATATCTAGGGTAACGACCTTACACATAAGATGTATTTCAGGTATTAAATTCTTTTGTTGACGTTAAAATACTTAGGTTTTATCCGATAAGATAAGAATCTCCTTACCGATGAGGACTTTTTTTAAACCTTAGACGGACCAACAGCTAGAAAACACAACAAGACCTTAGATTTTATCAGACAATTAAACAATACAGCCTACCTTAGGTAGGTCGTATTTGGGTTGCTAAAACCTTCCCTTTATGCAACCAGTCCCTGTATCTGATTTCTATGACCAGTTAGGGTTTCTAATGATCAAAATACTAGGTGGCGACTCCCATTCTATTTTTCAGTGAAAAGAGACAAGAATTCCTTGTCTCCTAGCATTTGCTACATTTTTAGATAATACAAAGATTTTGAGAGTGAATGTTTTCGTCGCGACATCGCACACGTGCGACAAAGCACATGAACTAAGATATTATACAATATACTAAAAGGGTTCAGTATCCCTATTACTGTTTACCTAAATACAAAACACTATAGATTAATGCAGTGTAATGGCAGAGCTGTCTTTGCCAAAAGAGTTGCAAGGACAGTAAGGGATGGGTGGGGTTGTCTTTTCACTGGGAAGCATTTGGCATTAAAAAGATGATTAGAGAGAAAAAAGTCGGTTGTAGTTTAGGTGGGGCTGCATGCCCTAAGATGCGGACAACTGGCGTTAGGGTTAGCAAACCCTAAGCACTAAGTGATTAGTACTTAAAAGTGCATTCTTATCAAGGTTTTATATCATTATTTTGCACTTAAAGTATCAATAACTCCTTAACTAAAGCATGTTTTATAATAACAAGTTTAATACTATAAGATACCTTTAATTTATGGTAAATATTCATCTTAAATATAGGCCTATCACATAAATCAAAGGATTGATTAATGAGTTCAACTATTGAAATTTAAAAGACAAAGAGAGGGCCAAACTTAGAAAGAGATGTTGGTTCAGTCCAAACTAGAACACTATTCGGTCATTGGGTCATATTTGAAGCTGTAGATCTTGGATTTAGGTCTGCTCTAAATGGATAGAAAGCTAAGACATGAGCCTAAGACATTTATGAGGAGTACAAGACCCAATTTTGTTGTTTGGAAGTCCAAATCTTAGCAACAACAGAGAAGTCAGAATCTGTCCTATAACCTAGACACTATTCAGTGTTCAACCCATATCTCAAGTTCTAGAAGTCCAAATGACCTCAATTTTTTTTTTCTTGAAAAGCTAAGACAATTTCCTAGAACTTTCATGATTCAAGTCTGTTCGAATTCTAACGTTAGCAATGATGTTTTGTTCAGACAAGAAGATCAGGATTGTCACCAAGTCAAGATGTGGCCACCCACTCAACAATTAGTCATCAAATCAATAGTTCCAAATTTTGGCCTATAAAAGGAGGCATTTGCCATGCATTTAGGCATCTTGGTGTTCAGATCAAGATCATGCTCTTGCACTCTTTCTTTGTATTTTGTAATGTTCAAATTTTATTTTATGTTATATTAATATCTTATTTATGCTTTTCATTTCCTTTCATTTACTTATATAATTATGTTCTTATCTTGTTTATTTATGTTTTTTTCTTTCATTATTTTTAGCTAAATTTATTATGTCAAGGTGAAAAGGTTCACTAATGGTGTAAGAATAAGTATAGTATAAACTCAACATGGATTTAATGCTTGATACTAACATGTTTTCTATTTATTATCTTGCTTACTTTTAATACATTGCTTGTTAAATGGTTAATCTAGATTTGTGTTGAACAACCCTTGGTACAACAAATACTTGGCAATTTCATAGCCCAACTGTATGGTATAATCGACACTTGTGCTATGAAAGGAACTTGATTTGCTGTTAACATAAGTTATCACCATGAATACCTGATAATATTTACATGTATTGACATTATTCGAATAAGATAATTAATGTAATCATGTTAACAATTTATAATTTGATTGGAACCTCCTTTGTGTGTGGTTTCCAGTTGAGTAATAAGGGTTTATACTATACTTGTTTAAAATACCATTAATGGATCCTCTAACCTTGACATTTGTTTTTATCATTGTTTAATCCTCACATTAATCTTACATCTTAATGTTCTCTTTACTCTTATTGTTGTTGTTGTTGTTGTTTATAATTTATATAGTTAACCTCTCTGTGGTTCGACCCCGATCTTGCTGGATTATTTATTACTTTGACACTCCTACACTTAGAAGAAGACATCAACTCTTTGATTGTGTCATTGAGCCAGACCCCAGCATCATGTTGGGACACCAAACGCTAGGGTTGTCATGCCTATGTGCTGGGTCAGACTTGCGTGCATAGCTGTAGACCCATTCGCGCTCATGGGTCCTACAATAGGACCCAGTGCTCTTGGGTCCGCATCAGGACCCATTTCTCTTGGGTCCTCCAACAAAACTCACTGCTCTTAGGTCCGCATCACGATCCAAGGCTAATGGGTCCTCCGTCATGACCCAATTTTCTTGGGTCCTTTGTCAAGACCCAAAGCTATTGAATTTTAGGTTTTTAAATATAATTATTTCCCTTCTAAATATTTTATTATTATTGTTGTTGAAAGCATTAATATCAAACATATTATAATTTGTGTTCTAAATATTATTAGTTCAATTATAATAATAATTATACCCCAAATAATAGTATTTTTTATATTAATACTTTGAATTATAATAAAAATAATAATATTTATACCACAAATAATATTATTTTAATATTAATACTATGAATTATAATAAAAATAATAATATTTTTAACACAAATGATACTATTTTTAACATTAATACTTTCAATTATAATAAAAATAATAATATTTATAACACAAATAATTCTATTTTTCATATTAATACTTTTAATTATAATAAAAATAATTATATTTAGAAATCTAAGACTTAAGAACTTTGGATCCTGACTCAAAACTCATTAATCCGGGGTCTTGATATTGGATTCAAGACAATTTGATCTTAATGCAGCACCCTAGTGAATTGGGTTAAGACAAAGGACCCAAGAGATTGGGTCTGACACAAGACCCATTGTCCTTGGGTCGTGATGCAGAACCCTTCAACTTGAGTTCTGAGGCAGGATCCAAGAGCGTTGAATCTTGACGTAGGACTTAATACTATTGGGTCCTGGCACAGGACTTAAGAGAATTGGTTCTTGACACAGGACCCAAGATAATTGGGTCTTGACGTAGGATCTATTTGAAGAATTAAAATATAAATTATTGTTCATATTATCATTAATAAATTTAAAATAAAATATTATTAACACTAAAGAAAAACAATATAGTTGATTTGAATGATAAAAGTAAAAATTATTATTATTATTATTATTATTATTAGTAGTAGTAGTATTTGTGCTATAAATATTATTATTTTTATTATAATTGAATGTATTAATATTAAAAATAGTATTATTTGTGTTATAAATATTAATATTTCTATTATAGTTCAAAGTATTATTATTTGTGGTAAAGCTATTATTATTTTTATTATCATTGAAGGTATTAATATTAAAACAATATTATTTGTGGTATAATTATTATTATTTAACTTGTCTGCCCAAATGTTTATAGTTTTTAATCTTTAAAAAACAATTATGGTTTTTCTTCGATAGTAATAATAATTTTTTAAAATTTATTAATGATGATGATGATGATGATGATGATGATGATAGTAATAACTTTTAATTTTACCTTTTAAATCAAATCTATTGTTGTTTCTCAATATTAATAATAATTGTTTTCAAATTTATGAATTATTTTATGAATAATATTAATTATAATTAAAATAATAATATTTATAAGACAAATAATAATAATTTTTATAATATTATTACTTTAAATTATAATAAAAATAATAATATTTATAACACAAATAATACTAATTTTCATATTTAGAAACTTAAAATCCAAGAATCTTGGGTCTTGACGTTCGACCCATTAAGCTCGGCTCATGATGTCGGATCCAAGGGAACTGGATCCTGATGTAGGACCATTCCACTAGGGTCCTGGCGCATGACCGTTGAGAATTGAGTCTTGATGCAGGACTCATTATCCTTAGATCCTGGCGTAGGACCCAAGCAAATTGAGTCTTGACGCAGGACCCATTTGACGGGTAAAGTATAAATTATTGTTCTTATTATTATTATTGTCATTAATAAATTTGAAATAAAATATTATTACCATCATAGAAAAACCATATAGTTGATTTAAAGGATAAAATTATAAAAATATTATTAGTATTATTATTAGTATTTGTGCTATAAATATTATTATTTTTATTATAATTGAAGATATTAATATTAAAAATAGTATTATTTGTGTTATAAAAATTAATATTTCTATTATAGTTCAGAGTATTAATATAAAAAATATTATTATTTGTGGTACAAAGATTATTATTTTTATTATTATTGAAAGTATTAATATTAAAAATATTTTTATTTGTGATATAAATATTATTATTTTCAATATAATATTTCTAAACATTTATAGATATTACTAGCCTACTAGTCAAAGCAAAAAATTTTAAAACGTCTGTGTGTATTTTGGTGACATGTCTTCTAAAAAAAATAGATTTTAATCATGAATTAAATGTTTTTTTTATTTAATATTGAAATGAAAAAACATTTAACTTATCTATGTTAACATGAGTTGACCTGTGACATTCATAAGAATAATCTTGAAAAAAAATAATTTTGAAAGCTTAATCCTGAATTAATTTAATATTGAAAGATAAAAATTGGTAATAAATAGCATTTACTTAAAAAACTAAGTGAATTCGAGTTAACAAAAGAAACTTATGACACAAGTTATGTACGTCATCGAATTCAATAATTTTTTTTTTTTTATCTCAGAGATTATTTTGCATTTAATTATATGACAATAAATTGCATGATAAATTCTTTTGTATCAAATATTTATTTTAGAAGTAAAAAATTCATGATAGGAACGCAATGTTTAGATAGTAAAAATAGATCAGTGATAAAAATAATGAGATTGTATTTTTTTTCTTTAAATTGAGGGGCAATAAAATCATTAAACTATAAAAAAGAAAAACAAATATTAGTATGGATATTGCAAATTAACTGGTTAAGACTATGACTTGACTCATGGATTTAATTAGGTTTAATTTTTTTTTTAATTTTTTAACCCAAATATAAATTAGCAAAAATAATAATAATAATAAAAAGCCCAGGCGCGTGGGCCTAGGCTTTTTTTTTTAAAAAACAACCTAGGCACGTGGCCCTTCCACCCCAACCCAACCTTTTTTTTTAAGGAAAAAAGACAGACAACATGTCATTGGCAACAATAGAAAAACTATTTTTCAACCCATTTTTGACCTAAAACACCTAGAAAACACTCAAAGCACCTTGATAAACATATTCTTGACCTAAAAAACTCAAATATAGCTTAAAAAATCAAAATCAATTCGAACCCAAAAATGTTCTAGCGGTTAGATCTATCTCATCGGGCAAGGAGAAGAGAAAAAACACCTAGGTAAAAGTATCCTTATGAAATGGAATCTATTAACACCATTTTTTCTCTTTAAGCTAGAATTCAGTGTCTTATCTCTCTCCTTTAACAAAAAAAAAGATTGAAAAAAAAAGAGAAAAATGAACTTTTATACCATAATTTAATTTTGAACAACTAAAAGGACCGAAACGTATAAACCTAAAAAGATGGGGGATGAAATTAATTTTTTTGTATACAATTCAAAGCCACCACCTATTTTACCCACCATTTTCACTTTGATCCTTTGGCTTTTAATCAAACCTTTCCTTCCAAAAAAATATATTCAATTGAGTGCTAATTTGGGTTCAAAAGGGCTACATTGTGCCAAAAACAAATCCAGGGACCAAATATTTTACCGCTATAATCCACAATGATTTATGAAAGGGTGAACAATGTTGGCAACTACAATGTTTCCCCCACATGAATTAGTTTAGGTTAATTATTATTATTATTATTATTATTATTATTATAGACTAATTTAGGATGGGAAATCATTTTTCCTCTCCTTTTCATCATAATAGAACTTTGTGTTTTCTTGTTTTTGTTTTTGGTCTTTTAACATTAGATTTATTGAGGATTGAGATTATCTTCTATGAGGTTATCTCAGTCTTATAACTCAAGTTAAGAGTTTTGCGGATTAACTCACCTGACTCAAGTTTTTCTGGATCTTTTTTTAGAATTGATTTTTTTTTTTAGTTTTATCCTTCACCATTTAGGTTGATTGAGAATTAAGATTTATAATTTGTTTTGATTTACTTTTTATGAGACTATCTCATTCTTATAACTCAAAGTCAAGAGTTTAGCGTGTTAAATTGGGTTGAATCGAGTTGTTTTTTCTTTTTAATTATTTTTTCTATTGATTGTGAATTGAACTTCATAATTTATTTTAATTTGCTTCTATTGAGTTATTACAGTTTCATGATTTAAGTTTGATAGGTTAAACAAAGTTGACTTAGGTTTTTCTATTTTCTTTTTTTAATTGATCCTTTTCAGTTATATTTTTTAACAGTGAGTTAATTGAATCTTGGCTTTCAATATATTTTTTGATTTGTTTTCTATAAGATTATCACGATCTCATGACCTATAACATATATTTTACATCTTAACCCTGGTTAATCTAATATTATGTTGTCTCATGACCTATATATATATATATATATATATATATATATATATATATATATAACTTATGGATTTGCCAAATTAATAGGATCACATTAGATTAATCTCTAATTAATTAAAATTTTTTCCTTAGTAAAAACATGTTAACTTAAAAAAAATAAATTGATTTGTTATACAATGTAAGGGGGAATAAATTATCTAGTCTTCACTACTAACAAATTTCAAAATTTTAAATCAAACTTAATAAAAAAAAAAGTTGAAAAATATTCTAAAACAAAAGGGATAATGCTAGCTATAGTTATTAAATCCAGACTAGTCTGGCAGGTCAACCTTGTGGCTGAACCGGTCCGGGTAAGGTAAAAGATTGAGATAAGTAAAAACCTGGCAAAACTCAGTTGACCTGACAAAACTCGGTTGGGACCCTTTTTTTTCAAATATGTTTTTTCTCCTAGCCTACCTTCTTTTTATATATATATATATATATATATATATATATATATATATTTTAGTTGGTTATTAATCCTTAATATTAGAAAGATATTTTATTTTTTTAATATGAGATTTGAAATCCTTTAGTATATATACTTTATGTTCATAAAAAAAAAATTATTTATTTTTTAATATGAAATTTGAAGCCTTTTAGTATATATATTCTATCTTCATAAGAACAAAATTATGTTTTTTTCAATATTTAGTTTAAATACTTCAATTTAAAAGGATACATATTAACATAATATCTTTTTAATGTAGGATATAAAAATTTTTGAAATAATTTTTTAAACTTCATTATTTATAACACGTGTAATTTATATTGATATGAATTGTTTTTTTTTTTTATATATATAAAATATTAGAATTTTTAATATATTTTTAAATTTTTTTCATATTAATTCAAGTTAACTATCTAATTTCTTATTCGGATTAACCCGGGATGATAACTATGATGCTAGCGTTACTTTGCCGTGGAAACAAAGATAGACAGAAAAGGGAGAGGGAATAATAAAAGAAAAAGGGACCGGTATTGGTGTTCTTCAATATCGCCCCATTGAAACCCGAAGGAAACCTTCTCACTTTATAATAATAATAATATAACTGAAAAAAGGAATTCAATTCCGCAGCCCACAAACACAAAAAAGAAAAACCAGAAAGAGAGAGAGCGAAGAAGATGAACTGGAGAAGAGTATTGAAATCAGTACAGGCACTAGCGGCACACTGTCTTCTCTTCTCTTTCACTCTCTTGCTCGTCCTCAAGCTTGATCACGTCGTCTCCTACTCTTGGTGGTCTGTTTTCTTCTTGTTCTTATCAGTTTTGTGCATGAATTGATGTATGGATTTTCGAATTGAAGATTTTTCTGTAATTGGTACTGTAGATTCTACGAATTTCACAAGTTTCTTTGGAGAATGCATACTTGAATTGCTTACATGGTATGTTTTGTGGGAAGTTGAATTTCCCAAGTCTTTTTTTTTTTCTCCATAAAAAATAAAAAGAACAACAACAGAAGCATTCAGCTTTGTTCTTACCAGTGGTGTATCCAACCATCTGGGGTAAATTGCTATTTTTCCAAGGTTCAAGTGGGAAAAGTAGAAACTTTATTTTACGCCTCCGAGTCTGATTGTGGCATCCATCATGGTTATTAACATGGAAAATCTCCAAATGATGAGGATATATTATCTTCTGTGGTTTTATTTTGTATTATTTACAAGGGGCCCTTCTTTCTCTTTACTGTCTCGTGATTTTGAAAATACGATGCTTTTTTTTTTATTGTCCATTGTTCTCGGAAGTCTCTATCATGACAGGGGGATTTCTCGGTCTGTTGGAATGGGTGCAAAACTTGAAATTGCTAACAGTTGTTGAAGCAATGAAACAAAGAGGCGTTGGAAAATCTTTGCTAATCTAAAGCAGGTTTAATGGTTGGATGTCCAGATTTTGTGCTTTTATTCAGTTAAGTTGTAGTAAATTTAGTTGGTAAAGATGCGTGCTATGATATAAGGTAATGAAATGGAATGCCGTGGGTTGGGGAATGGGAAAATTTTCTTTTCTTAACAGTCTGCCCTTAATAAGGTTATCTATGGGTTCCTTTCCCCCCCCTTAAACATGCTTGTATCTCAAGTCCTTCCTACTATGTTGTGATTTAGATGCCTAGTATTTAATGCTTTGCTTGTTGAAGCCTGAAAAATGGATAATGTATATGTATTGGCTTCTATTTTCAGGTTAATTTTCTTCCCACTCTGGACATTCCATGTAGTTGTTGCTCGAGGAAGATTTTCATTACCTGCTCCATCAGTTCCTCGTAATCGCCATGTAATATTTCCTTCTTTTATTTTGTGTCCATGAGATTTAAAACAATCTTTATTTGTGGATATAAAATGTTGAGATTTTCTTTCTTGGACAGTGGGCGCCGTGCCATGCAGTTGTGGCAACACCATTGCTTATTGCATTTGAACTGCTTCTTTGTATATATCTCGAAAGTGTTTATGGTATACACTAAACCCCTTCTACTATTCTTATGCTGTTGAGGATTAACAAGTGATAACAACCTTTTCAAGTCTCCTAGTTATTCTGTTTATCGTTTTATAATCATTTAAATGCTTGGACCTTCAAACTTTCTTAACGCTTCTCTTGCAGTTTATCATATTGCTGCTGTAAACTTGAAGATTGTCTTTATTCCATTGTTGGCATTTGAAGTAATTATTCTAATTGACAATTTCAGGTATTTCCTTTGGCATATTAATCAGTCTCAGTAATTTACCTTACAGATATGCAGTTAACTTCCCATACCATTTTTGCATACTGCATATTGGCACAGAGAACCTTTGTAACAGGCCATGCTTGTTCTTCCTTAACATGCTAGTTTTAAGTCATTTCCATGCTTAGTAAAAAATACTTTACTGTAGTGGTCACCTTATAACTTTTCCTTAATTCTTATTGGATAGATAGAACGCCAATGGCTTAAATGAGCACAACTTGCCCCAAACTTGCCTTAATTGTTCTTTTTACACTAAATACATCTTCTGAAGGGTTCGACCTCTTTAGAATATGAAAAGATAATTATTCCAAATGATATATAAAGGATCACGTCCAAAATTTTCAACTAAATTTAAGTTCTGTTCACTATATGTTTGCCATCAATTTTCTACTGGCAATTGCTGTAACATCACTACTGTTTTTCCGAATTACACTTGACACTTCAGTTAGCCTCCCTTCCTCCTCCCATATCCAAGTTTTCTTCCCAATTGGTAATTACTATTGTATTCTGTACTATTGTTAATGGAGTTTCATTTCTTCTACAGAATGTGTAAGGCTCTTATGCCAGGAGAAGAAGAAAGCATTAGTGATGAAGCGATATGGGAAACATTGCCTGTAAGTTTGTCATTGTATTAACTTGGAGAGCTGTCCAAAGCATGCCATTGTCTAGTAATTTATCTGTGTCTTGGAACTAATTTAGCAACGTATAATGAATTTATGTATCCCTCCATTGCTTGAAATTGTTAACAAACATAATAACTTCCTTAACAGAGAGTAGTTATTTGAAATTGTTAACAAACACGTTGATACAGTACAGTTTATACCTCAAGGACTCAATTAATTTGTTGAAAGTAAATAAAGTTTCATGGCTGTAATTTTGCAGTATCTTGAAAATTATGATTTGTTGTTTCTGAGACACTATTTTGGATAATTCCAAAATGAGTATCTTGCTATAGACACTATTTTCATGCAGGAATGTCACATACGACATTTGCAAGATCATGCATTTTTTTGATGTTACCTAAGATCCAGGTGCCATTAATACAAATTTGGCATTTTCAAGCTTGTTGGTTTTTAATTCATATGATGGTTTAGGTTGTATATGAATTTGTTCAAGGATTAATGAACTTCCATTCTACTTTTGTAGCACTTCTGGGTTGCAATTTCTATGGTTTTCTTTGTGGCTGCTACAGTCTTTACCCTTCTAAAGCTGGGCGGTAATCTTTCTCAACTTCACATGATTTTTAAATACAATTGCATTGGTGCATTCAAATTAATCGGGGATTTTTTTTCCAGCTATCTAGTTTCAATTCCAGAATCCGCAGTTATAATTTCATCTTTTCAGATTGTCTTATTTACTTCTCAATTTTCTATTTTTTTTTTTGAAAGTTCTCGTACATGGTTATTATTGTTATTATGCTTATGTGGAATGAGAATGGAGTAATTAGACATAAAAAATCTTTCTTTTTGTTCCATAAGTAATTGTGATTAGTTATTTAAAAGCTGTTGCCTGAGAAAACACAATCGAACTTCCTCTTGAACAGGCAAAGAATGCTTAATGAATTGGAGATGGCATTTGGAGCTGTTGGGGTCACTAGGGTAATTTACGCCTTGTAGAGGAATCAAATGTTTAGTGTATGAAGGTTTTTGGGGAAGAGATATGGAGCAGTGGGACTGTATTAGATAAATTTTCAGATTCTAAAACTCAATTCTTAAAATGCTATAGTAATAACAAGATACATGATCCATTAGCTTGGATCCTTTTTATGTGCTCTGAAAGTTATGTTACATCATGAAGTTTTTTTGTTTTTTTCTCCTTCTCCCTCCCTCTCTCTCTCATGAAAAAAGATAATTTATCAGGTGAAAATGTCATTGGATCATCATTCATTATAAATTAGCATCCCAAATTAAGTTTCTAGATAGGGTTGAAGGTTCATTACAATGATTGGAATTTTATTGTTGTATAGAATGCTGAGCATATAGACAAGCTGTTGTCCTTTGAAACTTATCTTAAAATCAACATTTTACACTGCTCCTGAAATACATGCTTTTACATTTCATTAAAATTGTGTTCTGCTGCGGATAAGACATGCATTCCTCCCTTCATTGGATCCCAACACTTCCTTACTTACATCCCTTTTTTGTTCCCATTCTTGCTATACTGGGGATCGCTTTTCATAATAAATTTGCAATTGAATTAATTGGCTTGACAGGGTGGAAGGTTCCTTTCAATGATATGAATTTTGTGGTTCTTCAAGAATGCTAAATATATGGACAAGCACATTCAAACATAACTTAAAAATCAAAATTTTGCATTGCTCGTGAAATGCATATTTTTTTTTCAGGTCTTTAATGGTGGTGGTCATTTCCTGGGCTACAGAATGTCAGTTATATAACAATATGTGACTACACTGTAGAGAGAAACTAAATTACTTATTTTCAATTTTCTGATTGATACTTTGGAGGTTGTGTGCACATTCTTCGAGTAATGCTGTGATGTCTTTCTTAGTCTAGTATAATTTCACTTATAGGGGGGGGGTCATTCCTGAGCAGTCCCTGAATAGTGGAAATTGATTTTCAAATTTCTTTTCCATGGACCACAATTTGAACTAAACTTGTCCTTTTGTATAATGTGGGTGATTCTATCTATACTGAATCATTACATGTAACGGCTTATATCAAAATAATGACTGGTTTCTGGTTCTCTTAAAATATTGCAGGTGATGTGGGTGCGCTTGGCTGGTGGGACTTGTTCATAAACTTTAGGTAAGATTGCATTGATTCTTTCTTTCTGATTGCTGTTTTTCTGTACTGCTTCACAGTTCAGACATAATAAAGCTGGAGGTATGTTCAAGGTTTTAGTGCCACAACGAAATGATAAATCTAAACATTTTTTCTGCAGCATTGCTGAGTGCTTTGCCTTTCTTGTCTGTACTAAATGGTCTAATCCAGTGATCCATAGAAATTCTCGGACAAGAGAAGTTACTTCATCTTCAGAGGACAATCAACACCAGGACAGAATGTGTGGTCTACAAGATGTTGGTGGCCATATCATGAAAATTCCCTTAATTGGTTTCCAAGTTCTCCTTTGTATGCATTTAGAGGTACTTACATAATTCACTTTTATTCATGCCTGCTGGATGGGATTCGCTTATTAATAGATAATGGCTTTTTAATTCAGGGAACACCTGCTGGTGCTAGAAATATACCACTTCTGGTTCTTTTCTCTCCGCTTTTCCTGCTTCAAGGTGCTGGTGTATTATTTGCTGCTTCTAAGTTGGCAGAGAAGCTTGTTCTTTTGTTACGGAGTGAAGCTGGCACTGGAAGATATTTTACATTTTCCTCAAGAGCTCATGATTGCTTGGGGTTCTTGCACCATGGTTCCAGGTGATCACCAACTTTCCATCAGAAGCCTAACCTGTTAGGAAAGGTCATGATTCCACTGAGCCAGCGGAAGTATTTGATGTGGTATGATTGCTAACAGAATAACCTTCTCTATCTCCCAATTTGTTTGATACAGGCTACTGGGATGGTGGTCAATTGATGAGGGAAGTCAAGAGGAACAGGCCCGATTGTACCACATGGGTGATGCCAGGTTAGTATATTATCTATTTCTATACATTTTATAATGGTTCATAAACTGCTAAAATATTTCTCTCTTTTTTGAGCATGTGTCATGTTGGATGACATATCCTTTGGTGAGGTCAAAGAAAGATATGGACATAAGAATAGGATTGAGATCATTGAAACTGTATTTTGCTTATTTCAATCTTGGAAACTGCAAACCTGTTTAAATTTGAATGGTGGACTGCAATATGAAAATTGTTTAGGAGAACTGCTAGATTTTTTTTTAATGTTTAGAAGTATGGAGAATCATGAAATGAAAGTTGCATATGGTGGGGGGCAAAAAGCAATAGAAGTAGGAATGGCAACTTCCCTCGGGTATCCAGTGTCACTCAAAGCTATTGGGTCTGGTTTTTACACAGTTTGGCCAGGGTCAAACCAGGTGCAGGTGAAACCCAACTGGTTTTACTAGGGCTGGGTGCTGGAGTGGATGTGGATTCCACCTGACTCATCACCCAACTTGTACCCATTGCTTTATTTGTTTAGGATAATGATTATAATGTGATTTCAAATAATGGACTTATAATATTTTTAGGGAATCGGGTTGGATACCTGGGTGGGGTACCTAATGAGTATGACAAAGCCCATCCGCTTAGACGTGACACTGATCAGGACTCAGGTGCGGAAGTGAGTGAGTATAGTTGTAGGTATCTGGGTTTGGATGGATTGCCGTGACCCTACCCATTCCTTAAATCGTAGTCAAGAGCTCTGTAAACCTAGATTCAATAGTATGTATGCAATTACTTTTACAGGTAGCACACTACTGCTTTACTTGTCGTGTGTTGACACCAGATATCCTCAAATCCCAATTGATCACAGCATCCTCAAATTTTTGACTTTTTTGAATTTTCTCCACAAGTGTTATATCTCTCCCCCTCCCTCTCCATTTCAGTGGGTTGCTTTGGTGCTTTAGCTGTTGAATTAAATCTTTTAAGTTTTTATAAAATTCATAAAAAGTTACAAATTGGTGCTCGTTTCTGATCTTTTTACATTTGATT
>CM031997.1:5181136-5286136 GCA_018804465.1 Populus tomentosa
CCCAATAAAAAAATTATAAAACCTTTTAAAAAAAATATATGTTAACTTTTTATACATGTGACTCGAGTTATTAGACCCAAAGTATCCAATCTTTACAGAACAAAAAACAAAACAAAACATGAAGTTCAATTTCCAATCTATTAAATAATAAAGGATGAAAATTGAAAAAAATAATTTTAATTATACAGAAAGATTAAAAATAACAATTAAAAGAGTGATGATCAAAATTAAAATACAATATAAATTTTATATTTAATTGAATGGTGAAATTGAGAAAAAAAATCAATCTAGTAAATGAAAAAAATAAAAAAATAATGAGGATCAAGATTAAAAAAAAACAATTGTAATTAAATGGTAACATTGAAAATAATAATAACTTTTATAAAAATACTAAAAAAAAATATTAGATATCAAATCAATAAGGACTATTGAAAAATATAGTGCAATTAATTTGGATTAAATAATAAAATTAAAAACCACTAAAAGTTTTATAAGGAATTAAAAAAAATAAGTTCAAATAATAAAGATCATATTGTAAAATATATAATATGTGAAAAATTAGGATTGGAGAATAAAATTAAAATTAAATAAATAAAATTTGTATAAAATGAAACAATATTTTTAGATACTAAGAGACGTTGTACGTGCCATATTAAGGGCATAAGCTCCCACGCGCCCACTTTTTTTTTTTTTTATGTAGACAAATAAAACAAAATATTTGATTATTTTCATAATAATAAATTAATTATGTTTTGAAAAATAAACATGATTTTATATTGATTATTTTTAAAGTAATAAAATTAATCAATTAACATCGTTGTTTATTAAGCTAATGAAATATATTAATAAATAACATAGTTAGTTTAATAACTCATCAATTATCTATTTATATTTATTAATTTAATCTAATAGATAAATGTTTATTTATGAAACTATTAAATATTTAATTTAATTTAATTGCACTTAACATAAATTAATTATATTAAATTTGTACTTGCCATTAAATATAATAAATGAAATATTTTTATGATTTGAACATTGAATATTATTTAATTTTTATGTGTGAAATAAATTAAAAATAAATAAAATAATTATTTTGAAGAAAAGACTAATAAATAAATTATGTTTATAATTTATAAGGAATTAGATAAGATTATTATTGTTATTTCATCATGCTGTTTTATCCTATCACGTGATTACCAAATGCAATTAGAGTACTTGTCTAGTCTAATATATTGGACTTGATCAGAATTAATCCTTCTCATGTCTAAATTTGTCACAAAAACAAAATTCATGTCTCTCATGAAGTGTGGAATAAGCTTGTACACCATATATCATTTAATTTCTCAGCATTCCATACTACCCATTATCTTATTTATTATTGATTTGTTTTTAAGTTTGGTTGACTAAAGTTTAACCAAGTTTACCTATATTTTTATTAAAAATAAATTTTACATGCAAGGGCTTAATTGCAATGCCTTTTCTGTTTTGAGTGACTGAATTACATATAACATAAAATTACAGGATAAAACTACTTTCAAATAAAAACTGAAATGCTGTAAAAATAACATATAGAGACTAAAACAAATTGTTAAAAATTCTCAAAGACCAAAATGAACTATTGCAAGAACTTTATTTAATTAATCTTCTCCCATCACGTACACTAAACACAAAACAATAACTTGTATTTGATCAATCCAATCTTATCTATCTGACTAGTACAATCCATTTTAACTTATTATGTTCTCTTCGGCATATCCAACATATTTTTTTATAAAACAACATAAATGTGCCAATATAATTCAAAAAGTAAGAAAACATGGACACTTAAGGTTTTGCTTTTGAATTTATAATGTGAGAAATTAAATTTGATTTATTATATTTACTTTAATTTAAATTAAGTTTCATTGAATTAAAGTTAAATTTATTAAAAATATACCTTGAATCGAATTATGTATAAACAAATAGTCTCAATTTTTCTTTCAGATTATTTTTGGTATCAATTTTGCCATTAAAATTTCAAAAATTCTCAATTAAGGACTTCCATGTTTTTGTATGGCTTTCCATCCAATTTCTATTTTATTTTTAATATGAAATGATATTATTTTGTAAGGAACTTAACTTTTTCGTTAAGTATTCTAACATAAGTCTTTAATAGAAAAATCTAAATGGTTTGATAATAAAATTGATATAAGAAAATATTTTAGATGCAAAATTGACATTACCTACTACTAGTTTGGTGGTATATTTGAGGTTTGCCCTAAAGTACATTAAGTATATTTCAGTTTTATAATGCATTTGAAAAACTGCTAAACACTTCTGTTAGGAGGCTGAAAAGGCTGGGTTATTTCCTTCTTGTAATCCCTACTTTTGTCTTGTGTATATTTTCCTCTGTATTCCTTTTTGCTAGCTAGCCTCTACTTTTTTGGCTCTAGCTTCGTTCAATAATAATAATCGATTATTATCTACACAAAAAAAAAAAAAAAAAAAAAACCCTTAGATGCACAATTTGAAACCGCAAACACTAAAATACCAAAGCCAAAATCACATGATACAATGTTGAACTTTATTTTTAATCTAATGTAACCCAAGTACACTAATAAAATGGTAGCATTTTGCATGGAATTCTACGATGTAGTTACGTGGATTGGCCACGAAATACGAGCTAGGCATATAAGCACCAATCAATTATAATTTATCACATATTAAAATTAACAATTAATAGAAGATGGATCCCTCTTAACATGTACAGTGCAAATAAAAAGATAACAAATTTTAAAACATTGATAAATCTTTAAGAAAGAGAAGCCATGAAAAAAGTCTTTGAAACTTGAATAGAAAAATTTTTACAATGTGTTTATTATTTATTATATTTTATTATATATTAGTTGAGATTTCACCTTCTAAATTTTAATTTAATATTTTTATTTTACATTTTTTTCCACAACAAATGAGGGGAAAAGAAAAGGCAAGGAAGTCTCTAAGTTTAGATCAAGTTTTATCATCAAATGTCCCTTAATTTATAAAGTTATGACAATGCAAAAGCTTAACTATGTGGCATTTTACACTCATTACTTTTTAATCGAGCCGTTTCATAGTAAAATTGTAAAATTACAACACATAATTTTAAATATTATTTTCTGCAAATTCAAGAATAATTATGAAGTTTCTAGCTACATGAAGGGCTTTTTCTTGAGCTAAATAAATGATTCAAATGAGGTTTCAAATTATGAACGCGTTTAGATTAAAGTTTAGAAGTTGAGTTCTAAATGCTTGATTTGAGCTAAGTATTCATTTTTATGAGCATCAATTTTGAAATTGAACTTGTTCAAATAAACAAAACGGTAATTAATTATATCATTTCTCAAAGAAAAAATAATTGTATGAATGAATAAAATACACGGAAAAAATCATGGTAAAAGATATATCGATATTGATATTGTCAAATTGTTGTTCAAAACTTGTTTGTAAACAATCATGCTGTTAAAATCCAACCACCATAAGCAATTAAGGGCATTAGAACAGCTTTAAGACCCGATTAAGCACACATTGCTAGCGGTTATAATCTATAGATGTGATCTGACCGTGCACATTCCTCCCTCCCTCCCTCTTTCTATCTTAAAGATCTAAGAACAAACAGAGTGATTTATTGGCTGTGACTTGAGATAATGACTGAGATAAGACCTAAATGGCAAAAAATGCACCATGAGGGGCGACTTTTTTCTGATTTTGCCACAAAAAAGGTAGGTTTCTCAAAGCTTAAATACATGGAGCTATAAAAAGAAGCAAGGGGCACATATATGCAGCTGTACCCAGAGGTTAAAACGATCGGCCGGCCAGCATTTGTGGGAGAGAATCCTTATCGTTATCTAGCCCAGTGAGCCGCAAAGAAGAGAAAAATAAATAAGGAAACAGGAGCCCTAGCTAGTAACCCATAAACGACCAGATTTAGAGTTGGAAATGCTCATTCTATATATTATTTCCTACAGATCTCGACCATTTCATCATGGGTTTTAATTTCCCAGAAATGCGCAGATCAAGCTGAATCACTGGATCGGAGTTAGCCATAACCCTAAATTAAAGAAAGCAGATCAGCTGCAAGATGTCCTTAAAAAGAAACAAATGGAGCGAGCAGAATTCTGCGAAAAACAAATGATTATCGATCTGACATAACAAGTATATTTGTTTTTCTGAAGAAAAAGAAAATCGCCCAAAAACCCAAGCATTGATCAAGCCAAGAAAACACGACTTTAACCTCATCTGCAGCATGATCAATTTCCACCCACACACAGACAGAGTAAGAGAGAGAGAGAGAGTCTTGTAAACCCTAGAGTGTTAAACTGATAAAAAAAATTCCTGGTATATTTTCAACAAGAGACTGAAAATACCTTCCGCTTATGTTTAAACTTGGAAATTCTTGAATGAAAACAAAGCCCTAGATAGAGTGTGTGTGAAATCATAATCTGCCAATATTTAACTCAGTACTCCTAGAAAAAACCTAGGAGAGAGAAGAAAAGCATCACTGAGTGGAGGCAAAGGTTGTGTTGCATCACCAATGGCAGAAATCATAGTTACAATTCATAGCCATGCTAGACAAAAGAGAATTCAACATATCTGTTTTGTCTTTGAGTGGTTGGACCATTTTTGAAGAAGTGGAAAACACGAGAAAAAAAATGAAAAAAAAATGAGTGACTTAATTATCAGACCACCTAAAGGAAGATAAAGAAGAAAAGGGAAGTGCTATAGATAGTACTGTGTGTGCAGAAGATAGAATAAAATGTCTCCCTTTCCATTTATGTGGGTGTATGCAATGTAACTCATTATTTGCGCAAGAATATTAACTACACACCACAGGCCTTTTCGGTCATTCATGATAGAATCTCTAACGCTCTTCTTCAATGCGACCTAACATGTACTGTGCCACTTGTGATTTTGATTTGCTTAGCTAGCTAGGTACCTACTTTTTAGCTGGGGAGGACCATGATGTTTATGTGTAGTGATAAGGACTCACACTTTTAATTAACTGGTTTTTTTAATTTTATTTTTTATATCAATATTAAAATAATAAAAAGAGACGTTAAGAAATATCAATGTAAGATTTTTTCAAATTTTTTTAAAAATACGAAATAGCCGCACTTTTTTTATGTATCCAAAATACATGAGAACTTGAAAGGGTATTCTCGGTGAGAGCTTCATCAGTATGTGCCATACATGTACAGTATGTTACAGTAAGAGATCATGTTCAACAGTACTGAAAATCAATTGCATATCGCAGTGGTTTGGAAAAAAAAAAAAAAAGGTCAGATTTATCTGGACAAAGCAAGGTGGATTCAATTGCATCTGAAAATCACATAATATGAACCAACATATAGTATCAAAGATTATGCTTTGGAAAAGTTGGGAACAATATTGGGTTCTAACATATGGAACCACAGATAAAGACATCTTAAAGGGTATCTGGCTTAAAATATCATCTCAAAAAGTTATGAAAAATGATGTTTAGTATTACACTTCAATTGTGTATTTGAGAATTTTTGAAATTTTATTTTATATTTTAGTATTTTTAGATTGTTTTAATATGTTACTGTCAAAAATAAATTTTTAAAAAATATATTATTTTAATATAATTTCAAATAAAAAATACTTTAAAAAACAACATTTATTATATTTTTAGACGTATCTTAAATAACCATGAAAAGAAAAAAAACAAAAGAAAGTGATATCTATGTTTCTAGTTCATATTGAATTATGAAATCTAGAGTAAAATAAAATCCATATAATAAAAAATACTTTACAAAAAAAATTATAAAGTTGTTATAATTATAAAATTTCTATTGCATTAAAGCATTATTTATAAAATGTTCATGATCGATACTCTCTTAAATATTAAACATTCATTAGAGCTGTAAAAAATGATACATATTATATTCTTTCCTTTATAAAAAGAAAAGAAAAGAAAAAAAGAGTAGTTGTTCTCATAAATTAAGGTATAAGGAATACATAAAACTAATATATAGGTGTTCGTCATAAGACATGTATTATGTATTAATCTGTATGAGAATTTCATATTAAGAGATCACTTATGTTTATGCAAAGGCTCATATGACGGTTGTGTAAGTGATATTTAGACTCAATATCACTAAATTATTTTATATATATAATATTATGCTTTGATCATGTTATATGTTAACTTAATCGAGATAACGAAATGGTAGACATTGGATATAACATGAAATATATAAAGGTACTTGAGTGATTAGAAGAGAATTCATAAACGTAGGTAAATTAGAAAAAAAATATTTCATTTATTTTTAAATAATATTGACTGAGAAATCCCTTACCAAGGTGAAATAAAATTTAAAAAGAGTTTCAAATGTTATTCAAATGATCAATGATTATTATGGAAAGAATAAACATGATTTAACATGATAGACATGCTTCATGCTTTAATGTTAAATCAGAACATTATTGATAAAAAATAATAATTACACTGAAAAACTGGATACTGAAAGATTAAATCAAACCACTAATGACTTTTCTAATATTTGGTGGATCATTACACGTTACTAGACAATACACATAATCTTCAAATATAAATTAATAATAAATTAAATTGTTTAATTTATTTAATTCTATTTAATTAGAATTATAATTTATATTTGAGACAATATATTAAAAACCTAATGGGTCATATACATTAAGAACCATTAGTTAGAAATTACTATGAGATGATTAATTAAACATGACTTGATCAAAATATATTTTAGAAATTAAAGACTAGAATATAATGAATACATGGATTATATTTCTAGATCTAAAAAAATTAAGTAAGGACTTAATTAAGTTATTTTTTAAAATTATTCTGAATTAATATATGGATATTACTTAGGGGGCAAATTGATATTTATTGCTAATTTATAGGATTTTTCATATTTATGTATAAATAATAAACCATACATCTTATTTTTTTAGAGGTTGTTTGTTAAACCAAAACACTAAAAAAACATAGAATTAAAACTAACATTCTAGGCATAGCAATCCTTGTTTTCTAAATAAAGATTTAGAATATTTCTCATGAGTGATTCATGTAAATTATCATTGGAAATTAGATAATTGGACTACTTATAATTTAAAACAACCCAACCTTTAAAGAATTATTTTAAAAACAAAATATCAGATCTTCAGATAATAAATCCCTAAACAACTCTAGATGTCTCTAACAAAATTCAAAAACTCTCAAATAATTTTATTTTATAATTTTCAATGCATGCATAATATTCCAGAACCCCAACATAAATAGCCCTATAAGATGCAATTGTCCGGTACTAAGAGTCTAGTAAGTTTGTTAAGTACAATATTTGAATTACGGATTAGTTTATCCAAGTATTCTACGTCTAGAATTTTTTACAGTTAAACCATAAAAAGTAATCACAGATCAAATAGTTAGTGGTTTGATCATAGAGTTCATCTAATTTTGAACCATTAAAGATTCCTAGCATAATCAAACTAAAATGGAAGTAGGTACACAGACACCCTAATTGAATTGGCCATCCGGTTCGGTTTTAACGACCCTGGTTAAAAAATGCATCCATATTAAAGCACTTAACATGTTTAAGCATATGTCCTTAGTGTGATCAGAAATGGTTATGGCTTTGTAAATCCAATTGTAGCTAGGATTTTCAATGAACATATTATATTTATATATAATATTATAGTGCATATTTTAATTGATATTTCAACATTAAAATTGAAAAATAATTGAATTAAAAAATTAATGAAATTAAAGAAAATATTTGATGAATGAACAAAAACATTTTTTTCAAATTATGTATACTATACTATATAAAGAAAAGATAAATTTAAGATAAATGACATGTGGTTTACGTTTTCGTATGATTTCTCTTGATAACAAAAAAATAAAATAGTAATAATAAGAATGCAACCACACAGAATAATTAAAAAAAAAAATGAAATGAAATTACTAAATATCATATAAACAAACCAAATCCACATACATAAAAATATATTAACCAAACAAAGAAAATAACGTTTATATTAAATAAATATAAAGGAATATATACATGCACAACATCAATAAATTCAAGTTTTAGTATCTTGGTTTAGAAAATAGGATTAAAACTAAAAGGGTGGGTTTTTACTAAATTGTTTGTCCAATATAAGGAAAATTAAATGGGATGATGAATTTAACAAGATTTTAATGCATACAACAAAAACAGCAGAGGCTTTAAAAACAAAAACATTAATGATTATAAATCGAATATAGTAACAAAACATAGTCAAATACAAGAAAAATAGTAAAATAAATATAATTGTAAGTGTGTTATATGATTAAGACACATGGAATGCTACATAATAAAATTTTAACCAATATTATTTTGTCATGTATTAACGCATAAAACGTTTCATATATTCAGGTAAAAATAGAAAAGTTAAATAAATTGATACCAAAGTTAAAAAAAGGAGAAAATATCTTAACTAAAAACTTTGAATTACAATTTTTTAACATATGTTTACTGTAAATCTTTTTTGCTTAAATCAAATGAAAACTCACATCATAAGTTTCGATTTAAGATGCATTTTGAATATATTTTTTATAAGATGTAAAAGAAAGAAAGAAAGAAAAACTATCTCTTCCACTTTGTTTGTTTGTCAGTAGGGATTGAATGATGGATACGAGGAGAAAAGGATAAGAATCCAACGAGGCATTAGAAGAATCCCTCGAATCCCTTCTCACTTGTAATTTCAAATAAATTTAATTTGGGTAAATAAAAGCGATCTCTCCAGTCCTTCCTCACTTATAATTTCCAATCATTTCAATTTAAATGGGATTAACTCGTATCTTTCCTTTTCTTTTTTAGCCAAACAACTAAAGAGATAGGAAGCCATCCATCTGATCTCTCTTATCTATCCCTCCACTTTACCTAATGTATTCTCCCCCCTATATGTCGCTCTTGGCAAACATAGCCTTAAACAAGATCAGCCCACATTAACTTATAAAGTTTATGATAATATAATTGTTGAATTATCTAATATATTTCTTTCACAAAAACAGCAACAATTAAGGATTCATATATATATATATATATATATATATATATATATATATTTCTTAAAATTTTGTATTACCTTTTATTTTAGTTCTAGGATAGAAATTTTCTAATTTTAATTTCAATAAATAAAAAATATTAAACATTACTTTATTGTATTTTTATTCTATTTTCTCATAATTAATACCTACAATTTTTTCTTCCTAGAATATTTATATTCCTTATTTTCTTTATCACTTTGCCTTAAATACTTCCAATTTTTTTCTTGAACTTAGTTTCTTAACTTTTACCTATTATTTGTTTTTGAAGAGTATGATGTAAGTGCAATAGCTGGAAAAAAAAATCACTTTATATTTTTTTGCCAAAAAGTATGCAAAAATATTTTCAGCATCTCTCTAAGCTTATTGATTTTTGATAATAATCCATGCAATAATGTTCATTGACTTATGAAAAAAAAAATTCATTGACTTATGAAAAAAAAAATTAAGTTTTATCTTTCTTTTTTGCCTTGTTTAGTACTAAGGAATAAAGAAAAAAAGAAAGAAAGAAAGGCAGGGAAAAAGCCAAAGTTGTGTGCATTTTAGTAATATATATATATATATATAAACACAAAAGAGTTAGAAAAAAAAACTAAAAAAAACTAAGGTTTAGGAATATTTTAGGCAAGGTGATAAGAAAATAAGGAGTATAAACGTTCTATGGAGAGAGAAATAATAGAAATTAATTAAAAGATAATCAAAATAAAAATACAATAATGAAAGTTAAAGTTTGAGATATTAGATGATGTCAACTGTTAGATAATAGAGGAATCTACAATTGAAAAAAAATGTAATTTTTTTAGTTTAGTTTATTTACTTTTCTTTTATTGTATTTGCTCCTCCTCTTCTTCTTTTTTTCCCTGTTTTTTCTAGTTAAATTTTACTTTTTTCCCTGCCTCAAATTGGTACCGAGTCCAAAATCAATTTAATTTTGGTGATAGTAGCCAGATGAGCAAGAGTTTCTAGGTTCAGCCATGACTAAAACATGTTGGAGATGCGAAGGATGAAAAACCAACTCATGCAACAAGTGTTAAATATGCGTTAAAATAAATCAGTGGAAGCCTTAATGGAGATTCTAAAAGATTACCACAAACCCTGACACTGAAGGTAGTCATTAGGTTGAAAACTCCTTTCATTCATAATGCTGAAGCCACAAATTAATCATATGGTGAATAATTAAATAAATGAGTGGAAAAACATTATACCCCGATGAAGAAAAAGAGTCGAAAGGCAACAATCCCAAGAAGATAAATAATTAATTGAGAAAGAGATAGATATTGTGAATTAAAATTTTATTGTCATGACGTTTATTTTGAGAACGAGCACGGTGGAGGCAATAATGATGATTTCATTAAAAATCTAGAAGTTGAGAATAAAAGGGTTGTATAGTTTTTTATATTTTGAGAGTTTTATAAGAAATACTCTCTTATATAGTTTTATTCGTATCTTGTCAAAATATTTTTGCAAAAGCGAACTGAAGTACTACTGTAAATGTGTGTGTATGGGTGCAAGGAGAACTCAAGAGATGACAGTACTGGCCAGATAAAACCTCAGGCCAGATGAGCCCAGCAAGATAAATTCACAAGATTATGTTTTTATTTTAGATTCTGCTATCAGCAAACAAAGGATACAAGGCCTACCATCAATAGACCAAAGATAGAGGCCATGGACTTCTTCTCGTTTCTATCTATTGCAGATGAAGTTGTACTACGTACAGTGAAGAGTTTTATCACCTCGAATGATTCATAGAATAGGTTATATGCGCGGGTCCAGAGTGCATTTCTTTTGAATAAAAACAAAAACCAACATGTATCCATAGCAACTTTAATTATTAAACATCAAGTAATTGTTCGTTTAACACTTAAGCATGCAATCCAATCAACATCAAAAGAAGTGATAAAAGACTGATTGGATTGGGTTTAAAATCAAGATTGAGATTTGAGACTGGAAAAAAAAAAAAAAGTTGCACAATGATGCAAATTAGATGTAGCTAAATATATTCAATTTGTTTTGAATTGTTCAGGAAAGAATAATCTGTCTTCTTTTAAGGGAGAGCAGGGATAGCTCTAAAAGTGGTCGAAGATTCTAGGAATTCATCAATTTAAGCCTCGTTTGTTTATTTTTGTCACCCTCAATTTCATGATGAACAATTTGACTCCTTGAGCTAGGTTCATGAATATATCATATTCAACTAATTTGATCCAATTGTAACCTCATAATTTAAATTCTCAAACCTAATCCACATGTGTTAAGATATGAGGTGTCTTTTCGAAAGATTGAAAACTCATTCTTCATATCTACCTTTTTTTCTTATATATCATCAAATAAAGCTAACATAGTTTCCAAGAAGTTTCAATTTAATTACAACCTATTTTTTAATTTTTAGAAACTTATTGAAGTCCATTTTTTATTTTGCCATTCAGTCCTTAATTTAGTAGTTTTTTTCTCCTTCTATTTTTATAAATTATAATATTTTCATTATTATGATAAAGAATATTTTGCAATCAGGTCCTTACATGAGTTCTTACATTATTACTTTTAATCATTTAATTGTTTTGCCGCATAATTTTCTTTTATGGTGGCGGTTGTTTTTTATTCTTGATAGCTTCCATGATTCAAACCATTTTTCTTAATTATTACTACCTTTATTTTTTTCCATATAAAAAAACACATCACATTTCTTTTATCACTCTAAGAAAACATATTTTTGTGATTTTTAGCTATTATATTAAATATTTCTTATACCAAGTGAAGATTTTAATCAATACTCAGAATCATTACACTTAAGAACCTATTAATTCGACTAAAGAAACATTGCAGTAGATTTATGTTCTTCAACACTAAATTATCTAATAAATAGCTGAAATTCCTTACAATACTACATAGAATACATGTTCACATATTTTATTTCTAAACATAACACAATTTAGCAAAATATATAGCACATTAATAATACTATACAAATAAGAAAGAGAAAAATAGAACACTTATTTCGTTGTTCAACTATTTAGTGAGGTTGAAACAAAAATAATCATCAACAAGTGTTATTCATAGTAAATGTAAATATTCAAATCACCAATGACCTTTGAGATTGATTGTTTGAACAAGGAAGCTAACATGCATGTAGGGAAGGAAAAATACCTCAGTCTGAAAATAACCTACCAGATGGGTATTCTTGGATTAGCATCAGCTTTTTCTTACAAACTAATTTTAACAATTCCAATAAATAGCTTATTCTTGCACCATAAGGCCCCCCTCCTTCCTGCCTCTCTCTCTCTCTCTCTCTCTATATATATATATATATGTGATATTAGGTCATTCATATCACTACTTCATATTTTCCATTCATTGCTAGTTATTCATCAGCACATGTTTTATGTATTTGGCTAGTAGCTCCATGGTTCTAAAGATGGAGATGAAGCCCACGTCCAAAAGAGTATTTTACAAAGAGCAGACAAGGAATTCCCTTAATTACTAGTTGTTTAGAGATTTTCAAAAAACTCGATGAATTTAACAGATCTTTTTAGAGGGTTATAGATTGAACCTATCCAATTTTTGCAATGCTACGGATGTTATTCACTGAATAGTTGTAGTTCATCAAACAATAAATCCTATCTTAATTAATTATAGAGTTATGATACAATCAAGTCCAAACTAATAAAACACTGAATTAATTCTTTCCTTGCATTTATTTTCTAGTTATTTTTTAATTAACATTTTAAGAGTTGAAACTTTTTTTTATCTCATCTAAATTATATCATCACATGATTATCTATAATTATTCATATCTCTAGCGAGGTTACTTAATTAAATATTAAGAAAAATAAAATAAATAACTGGAAGAAATTTTTTTTTTGGATAATAGATATTATTAGTAATATTCTTGTGATCGGAACATTCTAAGAGGTTACAATTTTGAAGTAGATTAATCACCCAAAATAAACTTCTATGATTTCCCGCTGAACAGTAGCATGTCTTTCGCTTCCATGTCCTTTGTTTTTAAACGGACACTCTCCTAACTCCCAATCTCCCATGTCCTATGATTGAAACAGCATTGGTCTTGAACAATGAGACCAAAACCAAAGTGGACAAACTTAAAAAGCACTTCCGCCTTCATAGGCCCAAAAGAGAATGACGGATGTACATTGATGGCAGCGTAGCCGATAGATACAATAAATTGGGCAAAAACTTAAAGATAAGGTACTCCAAAAAAAGATTTTGAACTCAAATTCTAACAATACAGGCCACTACAGATTTCTACGATGGGCCTTACCTTTGAATTAGTTAAGACCGCTGCTTTTATGAAGGTACTGTTTGAAATTATAATACTTTTTAAAATGTTTTTTATTTGAAAAATATTAAAATAATATATATTTTTTAAAATTTATTTTTGATATTATCATATTAAAATAATCTAAAAATATTAAAAAAATACAAATTTTTATCTCTTTTCCTTTCACTATTGTAGCTGAGGTCTATTTTTGACATTTTTGTCTCCAAAGTTATTTATTTTCAATTTCTTTCTTTGTTTTAATTCTTGTTTTCTAAGTTTTAACGTTTTTATCTATAACTTTATTTATTTTATATTTTAATCTTTTAAGTTAGATAAAAAAATAAATAAAGGAATCACAAAAAAAGAAAAAAATTGGAGAAAAATAATTATCATTGGCCACCATTCAACACCGATATATTTGTTCTTGATATTAATAAGTTTTATTTTTTTAAAAAAAATTTGTTGAGATTTGTTTTCCCATTATCTTGTAAAAAAAAAAATCGAAATTGAGAATGAAAAATTTGTTGGCTAGGTTTGTTTTTTGAATTAATTTATTTGCATTTTATGTTGGTATATTTGTTATTGCTTCTCTAATTGTGTTTTTTAGATATTTAAAAGTAAAAAAAAGTCTGAAAAAACAGTTTTTATGGTACCAAAAGTTGAAGCATGATTTCTCAAACACCTTTGGTGATCGGAGAAGAGTATAGGCGTCGAAAAATCATCTAGCATAGTGAATGACCTGTCAATTAAAAAGAAAAGGAAAAAAAAGGACATGCTGTCCACTCCATAAAAACAAAATAAGAAAAACTAAGCGCGTTGCCCTAAGTTTTTAAGCCCAGCATGCTTGGGCTCTTAAGCAATTAGTCAAGCTCAATTATGCCTTGCATTTTTTATTTTAATTAATACCCTTTATATATATATATATATATATATATATATATATATATATATATATATATCTTATTTTGCATGATGTATTTAGAAATAGGAATCATTTGTACTTGGTATGAAAAAATAACCTCGAAGATAAAAATAAAATAAAATAAAAAGCATATAAATTGAAAGGAAAAGTCAAGATTAAATATTTGTATATTTGTCTTTTTTTTACTTTTATGAAAAATATTAATTTTTTATTTTAGTATTTAATTGACATCAACAACTCTTTCTTAGTTTATTAGATCATGTTTTTTTTAAAAAATTATTTCATATGCATAATTAATATCTTTTTATTTTTCAATTAAAAAAATCATAATGTAATAAAACACATTTAAGACATTGGCATATTCTTTCTCTGTTTTAAAACTATCTTCACATCTTACTAACGGTGTAATGTTAAATGGATTCTCAATTTATTTTATTAAATACATGCATCTTCTCTTTGATTTATATATTTTTTTTATTTTCATGTAAAAAAATGCATCGACAACTTGACATATTTTAAAATTTATTTTAAATTGAATTTTAGTGTGACCAAGAGCAGGTTAAATTACTAGTCAATTCTATTTCACGTATGTGTGCATGCTAGTGTTCCTTTATCTTTTCAGTCCTGCAAATGGAAAAAACTCTGAACCTAGGACCTATGAAGATCTCTTAGAATCTTCAGTTTTGACTATTTGCATCTTAAAAATTTCCAGCCCATGCCCCCGTATACCTTTCTTTTATCACATCAGGACCAAAGAGCAGCAGTCGAAGTTACATTAAAAAAGAAAAGAAAATCTCTTTCCTATCCCAGCTCTCTTTCAATTTTCATACACTGAAGATCCAGAAGTTTCCCAGGACACTTAGACATAGGCACTCAAAAAAGTGGTGTTAATTATTGGCATACACAAGAATTTTCATTTTGTGCATTCAAGAAAATATAGACCCAGTAATGACCAGTATCTGTGAAAGCATTAAATTAAGCTGCACAGGTTTGGGTTGTTACCTGGACTATTGTTGGCAACCGGAGGATTGTCCTGTAATAGCTCTCTCCACGATATGAGCTTTACATGTCGAAAATAATGCTGTCAGGATATTGTAATGGAATACAGTTAGCTCAAAATTACACCTACAATTTTAATTTTTTTTTAAAATGAATAGAAGCCAAATTTTATTAGAAGTCGTTAGCAGGTACATTCAAAAAAACTAATGAAGCCATTAGGACGATGGACACAAAGTATTAACAGTAGACTCTCAAGACAAAAGGACCCCATTCAACAACAGGAAAAAAAAAAAAAACACTATACCCGGATGACAAGAAAACGGACCGCAGCGGCAAATATATTGAAATTCCACAACACAAACCACTCAGCATAGCGTGATCAACAGGAAACTTAATTCCCAAGCAGAAACTGTCTACAATGTGTTGTCTGAATTTGGTAGCTGTAGCTCAGCTGGAATGCTTGGAACATTTATCTCACCTTGCAGCACAGCACAAGATCCACCCATCAAGGAAAGAAATTGCGAGGCACAACAAGGAACTTGAGAATTAACCAGCATAATCGATCCCAACAGCAACCTCTTCGCAGAGATAACACCGCCAGCACCTCCAAAGCTCAAAAGAACAACTTCAAAAACACAGCTGCAGCAGCTACACCACATCAAGCCATGAAACTCGAGTAAAAGGCAAGAACACACAAAATCGACTAAGAACTGATAGCATCAATAGCAAAAGAATTAAAGCATCATAACGACAAGACTCCTCGGAAACCTCATTGATCAGGCCACCCATCAAAACATAGCCAAAGAACAAAAACATTCTCACCCATCAAACTACAAATTAACATTCCTTATTAGCTTTCACTTCCTTCAAAAGGAAAACAAAAGGAAGGAAAATGAAAGACATTGAGTGACGAAACAACCAAGTTATGCAAATATATTGTGAAAGTAGAAAACGAATTTTGCCTAAAGATATTATATAATGACATGTGTCAAGACTGAACACCTCAAAGCAAGAATGTAGCGAAATCATATGTAACACATAAGAGAGACAATCTGATAAGCAATGTCAATTCATAGTATCCAAGGTTAATTTCACTAACTAAACTTAAATTCTGCAACTTCTTCATCTTATTCTGTTCACACATGGTCCACCTAAAGTAATGATGAAGACAAAATCCTAGAAAGAGAGAACAAAACAAAGACAAAGAGAGAGAGTGGACAAAAAAGACAAAAAGACTAGTGACAAGAAATCCCATCAGTCATTATATATATTGGCGACGCTGTTCACTTAATTATACCGAAGAAGCTACTAGTACTAGTATACTAGCAACTTGAACATGGAAAATAGAATAGGAAAAGCAGTGTCATAGGAACACAGACACACAGAAAATATAATATTAGCAAGTTTGTTGAACTCGTAAATCGTACAATAACTTAATATATATATATATATATATATATATATATATATAAATATAAAACGTGTTGAATTATTTAAAAAACTTGAAAATAAATAAAATCAGATGAAATTACTAAAATAAAGTGAAATCATATAAAAACACAATTTCAAAATTATTTTAACGCTTTCTTCAGAAAACATATATTGTCTATAGTTGTCTAATGACTATTGTGCATTCTTTAATCTTTCAACTTTCATCTTTCTTTTAACGGTTGATAGTTGATAAATAGCTACACACATACAAAGAACAAACAAAATCTTAGGCTTAATTGTTATGTAGATTCGACCAATAATGATTTAATTTGCCTTTGAATATGTATTTTCTCTTTAGTTTTAAGTAAAATGGGGTACAATTAGACTACTGACTCGATCTAAAATTCATGCTTGATTTTTTCTACATTTGAAATCATCTCAGCTTGCTTTTGCTAAAATACCAGTCTTTATTTTATTTTTTTTAATTTTTAAAAGAAAAAAAGATGAATTTGGGGAATAATCCAAAAATGGGTTATGATAGTTGCCCCCCTTTTTACAATGCTTATGATAGAAAGTCTCATAAGAGACTTTAGATAGTAAGCTTTGTAAAGAAAAAAAAAAGAATGGTGATAATGAATTCACCATGTTAAGAAATGGTCAATCATTCTGAAAATGTTTGAAGTGAGAGATTAAAAGCACCCTCGGAGAAAAAAAAGAATAAAGGTTAAAAAGCATATTATTTGAAGGATAAGATCTAGAAAGTGCACTCCAAATAAAAGGAGATAGGGATTTTTTTTTCAATGTGGTATTATTATAACGGGAGACTCATCCAGGTGAAAAATGTAAAGGTTTTCAAGTGGTGAAAACTGAAAAGATTCTTCAAAGTTGTGAAAAATACGAATGATTTTTCAAAGTGGTTTTATTGTAATAGGGTGACTTGTCCAGGTGGAAAATAAAAAATTTTCAAAGTGGTTTTATTGTAATGGGCGATCGACCCAAGTGAAAAAATACAAAGATTTTCCAAAGTGGTTTTATTATAATGGGCGACCTGTCCAGGTGAAAAATATGAACTACCTATCTCTTTTACTAGAGATGTCTTGAAGGGACAATATGATAGGGCTTGAAGGCACACTATCTAGAAGATAAGAGCTCAAAAAAGCATTCACAGGGAAAATAGATAGGACTTGAAAGTGTACTATCTAAGAAGCAAGGGCTCAAAGGAGCCTTCGAAAAGAGGTAAGGTTAGAAAATGCACTACCTAAGACATGAGGGTTCAAAGATGCACTCAAAAGGAGAAAGATATGGTTAGAAAATGCATTATCTAAAGGACGACGACTCAAAAGCACACTCAAAAGGAGAAAGATAGGGTTAAAAACGCATTATCTAGAGGATAAGGGCTTAAATGCGCACTCAAAAAGAGATTTGATGGTAAGACATCAATTCATCAAAGATGCATTATGATTAATATGCATGCATACTTATTTGAGAAATATATGTCCTTTTTCTTTATGGAGTTTCCTTTTTTCTTAAAAGTTTGAGTCTCTACAGTAAGCTTCGATGGCTTTTTTGTTTTTGTTTACCTAAGCCACATCTTGTGATCTTGACCTATGGGAAAGGCATGATATCAGCTCTGCCTTACACTTTATGTTTTATTGGAAAGGGAGTTATGGAGCCACTCCATGTTTATTAGATTGATTGCCCCCCCAACATGATTATGCCTCCAAATATTTCATTCGAGTTTTTTTAGGGATGGGGCCGTATAAAAGAAGATTTGGTTATTTATAAGGACTTGTTTTGATAGAGAATTTTTAGAATTTCAAAGCTATTCCAAACATAAAAACCATTTTCATGTCAGTTTAAAGGAAACGTGTTCTAAAGAAATTCATGGGATTCCTATGGACAAGTCTTCATAAGTGTTTGAAATTTTTGTTTTGTTTTTGGTGAAAATGTGAAGTGACATTTTGTTGGTCAAAGAGGTTCAAATTTGAGGGTTTCAAATAACCAATCTTCAAAGCATTTATTTTATTCATATGAATAATTGAGTTTGTTTCGTATGAGAAAGTATTGCCTACTATTCAGATTGTTTGTCTTTGATCAGAAAAGGTCTTGATTGGGCATGTAACATAGGCTTTGGCTATTGGCTACAAAGAAAAAGGATGTTTGTAGGCTCAAAATGTATTTAAGGGATTTCAAGACTAAAGATCACTAGTGCTTTTGTCCTTTGAATTAATTTATAAACCTTGTAAAATGGTCCATCGTGCCCTAGTATCAGGCTTGGGATTTTCCCTTTCTTTTCCATATGGTTTTAAACATCATTATATTAGTTATTTTTATGGAATGCTAAAACCTTTTAGACCCTTTGAATTCTTTCATGCTTAACATCCTACATCGAGAGAAGAGTGTCCAGAGCTAGGGCATATTAAGACAGTTGGTACCTAACCTTGTAGGACGTGTTTTGGGGCCTGTGGGCTACCAGGAACAAAATCATGAGGCGTGGAATCAGGTTGGGCTGAGCCATAACAAACAATATTCTGCAAGGGGAAATGAGTCAGGCCTTACACATGCCCCCATCTTTGTTTGGGCACTTTTAATCATTAAGGATTTTGTTATATTTCTCGCACTTGCCTCTTAGTATGAGGAATGATACTAGCCAAGGTTATTTTTTAAGAAAAATGCATTAGGCTGAAAAGAACTATCAAAGATGGTCTTTCCTCATTTCATATGCATGTATTTTGAATTGGTAAATTTTGATTTCTTTCATGGGAATATGCAAAATGTTTTCTCATTATTCATTCAGCTAAAACCCAACTTTGAAGTCATCTTATGGTGTTTAGGTTACTCATTAGGTTTTTATATGTGTATGGTCACCTTTCTAGCATATCACTTCAATTTCTAAAACTTGTTTGTTAGAACAAACACCAATTTGATTTTTGTTTTTGTATAGAAACTTTGATTTTCCAAAAACTTTTGAGAAAACATGAGATCATGCATAGTTTTTATAGGGAAAGAGACACACACTAAAGAATTCTTGTGAGTAAAGGGTGCACTTGTATAAATATGTTATTTTCTTGAAACAATAAGGCATATCATGAATATAAGAAAACACATGATCTTATTAAAAAGGAAGACACATTTGATAGAGAAAGTCTTGTAGCATTATCAGACTACAATAGGTTGGAACATGACAGAATCAAAATAATTCTACAAGTTGATTGAACAAAGGTAATTATTTTGAACATAATAGGAGCAGACTCTATTGTCCAACTCTAGTACTCTTGTAGGGATTCCATTGACGGTGTAGACATAAATTTATGGTAAAACTTTATCCTTTATGGATACCCCTTTAAATTTGAGTCCCTTAAGAATTCATGTTATCTTTTTCACACCCTGCTCTTACCATTGATGCTTCTAAATTTCTCGAGCATTTCACCTCTAGTGCATTTATTGATCCATTTCTTGAAGCATGATTGGGTAAAAGATTCATACTCACATTTAGAGTTTCTTCAAATGTTATCCACCCACCTTTAGTCAATTATATAAGCCTCGTCTTAAAGGCACTACAAGTATAGATGTTATGTCCTGCAGCATTAGCATGGTACTCGCGATGAGGTATGACTTGTACCAGTTAGGGTAAGGTGGTTGCGGAGGTGTAAACGGTTCTGAAGCTACATGCCTAATTTTTAGTAGCTTCTGGTACATCTTATTTAGGGGTAGTGGTAATGGAGGTAGTTGTTCTTGGACCCTTTAAAAAATCTTAGTTTGGTCTTTGATTTGAGGCTCAGGTTTTCTAACAAGAACTAAAAGGTTGAAATTGATGTTGGCAATTTGAGGTGGAGTGTGGTAGTTTTAGAATTGGTTTTTTCCTACCTGTATAGCCACTTTGAACATGGTTTACCTTATTCTTTTTTACCTTCGAAGCCCTTTTTCTTGGTGGACGCAGGAATTCTACCTCTTGACTCCTAGTTCGACACACTCAGCTACTGCCACAACATTAGTGAATTGCTAGGTTGAACTACCCATCAAATGCTCATAGTATGACGTCTTGAGCGTGTTGGTAAATAAAGTGACCATTTATTTATCCAAGAGTAGGGAGATGCACCTGAGCAGTTAGATTTCTCCATCTCTAGGCATATATCCTTATGCTTTCTTTGAGTTTTTTTTTCCTAGACTGGATAAGCTAGTCATGTTGGGAGCAATGTCAGTGTTGTACTTATACTGCATGACAAATGCATCCACCAGATCTTTTCATCTCTAGATCTTGGTATTGTACAACCTCATGTACCAATTCAACGTTGCCCCACTTAAACTATCCTTGAAAAAATGCATTAGTAGTTTTTCATCATGTACTACTTTTGTCATTTTATTATAGTAGGACTAAAGATAAGTCATGAAGCATTGTGTTCACTATATTTGATGAATTCAGGAACACAAAATTTTTTTGACACAACCATATTTGAAACCAAACACATCTTAGCAACTTATACTGGGTCATACAATTATACACCCCTTTAATAGCCATGATTCTAGCTTCTAAGGCTACCATCTTATCGTGATCAATGTCATCAGAGGACTTTGTCTTATGGGACTTGTTGTCAAATGCATCTATAACTACAGAGGCTGTACCAATGCTTTTGACCGCACAAATATTGTATTGTATTGGGGCTCTTGACCATGTTCGCCCATTCTTTCTTCAAGTTAAGCCGTTATCGGGGTCAAAACAAAGCTGGTGAGACGAGTCTCACTTGTTTTTAGAGACTTCAACTCTTCTTAAAATTGATCATCCTAGTGAGCACACTGTTCATCTTTCATGTTTGTCACTTGAAGTCGGGTGTTATAGACTTTACGGACTAGAGCTTTTTGGAGCTATATTTCAACCTAGTGTATTTATATATGTAATTAATTTACAATGAATGAATGTATCCATATGGATGTAAATGTGTGTACATGCACATCAGGTATGAATGGCGAAAACCTATACAAAATGAATATTTAAGGAGTCCACACTCTAAGGGAAGGTTCTAGGCCATTACATGAGGGTAAGATTTCTACCTGGTCTCAAAAGGTCTAAGAACTGCTGAGTGACTACCTTACATGAAGGTAGTATAAAGGTTTACAAGGAATGGTTGAGGTATAGTGTGACCGTTGTTACTGAGAAAACACTCAATTCATAGTTAGATGTTTCAAGAATCTAAACTCCAACTGAAAGTCATAAGGCAAACCACTACTCCCTAACTAATGTAAAAATAGGTTTATTCATAAAATTAAAATGCATGGGGGTATAAATTAATACCTGATGTACTTAGGCATAAGCATGAAGTAAAAATACATGCCAAAATAGTAAGAATACAAGCTAAAATTAAACAAACCAAAACACATTGGCAAACAATCAAAACTTAGTCCAACCAAATAAGGTGTTCCTTAGTGGAGTCACCATCCTGTTGTGGGGTGACGTCGAAATGGCGTTTTGAAAGTGCCTCTTTAAGAGGTGTTGCTGTTGGGGAAAAAAATGTTTGGGGTCTAATTATAAAATTATGATTAATGTTCAAGAGTTACCATCTAGTATTATGATTACTAAGAAACCTATCACCCCCAATGCACCTTATTGCACGTGTGCGGTGTCATGACGAAAGCGTCAACTCTCATGGTATCTTGCTATCGAAAAAATTAGGAAATGGGGTAAACAAGGATTTCTTGCCTTTTCTCAATGGAAAGAAGGAATGGGAATTGCCACTTAATATTTGGTCACTAAGAACCCTAAACTTGTCTTAGAGATCGAGCACTAGGACTGGTTGCGTAAAGAAAATATATTAGCATCCCAAATACACCCTAACTAAGGTAAACTATTTTATTTAATTATCTGATATATGCTAAGGGGTTATTGTGTTTTCTAATTGTTGATTTGTCTAAGGTTGAAGACAAGTCCTTCTCGGTAAGGAGATCCTTATCTTATCGTGTAAAACCTAACCATTTTAATGTCGACAAAAGGAAGCTTCTATCATTTATGTATGATTTGATTTCTTGTACACTACCCCCTTTAATTTCTAATGGGTTTCAAAGATCAGAACTAACTCTTATTTAATATTAGAAATACGTCTTACGTATAAATTCAAAATCTCAAATATTAAAAGAAAATAAAATAAGTTTTTTAATATTTTTGAAATATTGGTCTAGTTCTCGTGGCTTTAATAAACTAATTATTTAAGCAAAAAATACATGTTAATACATACATACATACATACATACATACATACATACATACATACATACATATTTTAATTTTTGTTATATGAAAATACGATATGATTTTTGTATCTTTGAGAGACTTGGTCATATACATTAAAACAAGACATTTTTTGTTGTTTTTCCATATAATTTTTTAGCAACATTTCAGAGAAAACCAGGTATTTTAATATTAGATTTATATATTTACAGTATAAAAATACAAATCAATGTTAAACAAAATTGATAGAAACATACACAGGAAAATCACATATTTTGATAGAATATTGTTGGAATTTTTTGTCTTTCTTATAAATAATATTATATTATATAATATTATTAATATATAATGGGATGGGTTAGCCTAAATATATAGGTTGAGCCCATCCTGGTAGGGTCATAATCGGTAAATAAGAAATTGGATCGAGGTCGGCCCAATGGTGTTGGGCTAGGATCGGCCCAAAGGAGTGTTGGCCCCAGCCCAACCATTTCAGTCTAGGCCGATAATGTTCGACCTAGAAAATAATAGAGAGACTCTCCACTATTCATATGCAACATGAACAATAGAGAGAGAATTATAATTCATTGTTCACATGCAGGAACAGTGGAGGAAGGGAGGAAGCAGGGTTAATCTAAAGACTCATCCTGATAACAGGGTTGATCTTTCTCATTTCCTTGAGAAATTTCTAATGGTAGGGATTATCTCATCTTCTTTATGGCAGGCTTTTCTTGTTCTTCCTGGTAACAGGGTTTGAACTTTATTTTTCTTTGAGAATTTTTTAATAGTAGGGTTCTTTACTTTTTTTTCTTGATTGCAAGGATTCCAGGTGGCAAGGTTGACCTCGTAATTCCCAATCATGGGGTTTTGAAAACTTGATGTTTCTTGATTGCAGGATTGACCTAAAGACTTTTTCTGTTGTTAGGGTTGTTCTTCTCATTTCTTTGAGGTTTTTCTAATGATATAGTTCATCTCATCTTATTTCCATTCCAGGGTAAAAACTATGATTCTTTGTTATTGTCAACTCAATGATTCTTTCTTTGTCCATAATCTTACTGGACTTCATTAAGAATTTTTCCTGCAACAATTTAAAAAATATTTGATGTAGTGTTTTGAGGTTAGATGACATGCATGCATCCTTACTTGGTTTGAAATATAGGTCCCCCCCTCTTTGATGTTTCATTGTCATATAGTCCTTTTATTTGCTATTCAAAGCCTTTTTTGTTCTTCTGTACACTGGCTTGTTCATGTGCCAGTTCTTTACTCAAATGTAAGTGTAGTGCCCATCCTAAATTGTCCACGATGATTACTGCACTTGTTGTTATCACGCTTGACAATGCCCCATGTGTGGTGTTGTTTGATTCATCATGAAGGCTCTTAACCAATCATTCATCTTTTGGATTCTCTCGAGAACTGTTTTTTGATTAGTTGTGTGCATCCTGCCAACACCCGTCATAGATTATTAATCAACCATGAACTTGCCACCAGTTAAAACAATACTCTTCAAGTATATGTTATCATAGAACCATCAAGGAACTATCAAGTCATCTAAACATGCATCTCATAGCTTGTAGTAAAAGGCTCATGGTTGTATGCTTAGTGTTCTTCTCAATAGATTCCTATCAGCTTGTCAAATCAGATTATGAAAAGAAATGCATTGGCATCATCATTAATGTTTATTTTATCACCCATATTCATGCGGTGAAGTACCCCTTTGGGCTTCAAAATAGCTGATCCCACAATCAATTTTGGTGGTGTACATCCTTCTAACTTTCATTAAAATGCCTCATGCAATACATTTTTTCAAGAGTCATACCCATGTTTGAGAGGGTAACTTAAGATGACGATATGAAAATGTCTTTCAAGTGCAACATTGTCCCATAGTCAGTCTTGGTGGTATGTATACTTCTAACTTTCAATCAAATGCACTGTATATGATACCATATTTTAGGATTCATAGTCATGTTTGAAAGGACAAACCCAGATGAAGATATGAAGATGTCCTTTAAGATGATCAAGGAATGTTAGCCATTCCTATCAAGGATGTTACAAGCTCGATTGATGTTCTTCTTGTTTAAGAATCTTTCTTGTTTTACAATCAACTCTCACATTTCAAAGATCATGTCTATTCAAAGTCTAGTTGGTAAAATGAAATAAAAGATGTCAGTTTTTGAAAGTATTTTTGAAAATCAAGCTTATTTGGTTAATAAATGCAGTCCTTTGATTGTTTTATATTTTGAAAACAAAAATTGACCTGTTGTAAGATTAAAATAGCTCTTTTATGGTTCTTTATGTCAATTTTAATTTTTGATCTTGGTTATTTCTTTTGATGGTACATGATGCTCAAGTCAAAACTTGAGGTTTTATTAAGAAATATGATTTCTTTTGAGCACCTATTTTATCAACATACATAATAACTAGTAGCTTAATTTAGCCTTGACCTTTTATAGAAAAGCTCTTCAAGTTTTTGAGAGCATTATTTATCGGTTCAAATTGTTTTCTTGATTAAAAAGGGCTTTTCAAAGCACATAATATAGGCTATGGTTCATGGCTATGAAAGAAAGGGAAATTCATAGGCTTAAAAGGTGTTTAAGGGTTTCAAAAACCTACGATCAATATCAAATATACATCAACTCTCTTTCTTTTGTTGTTTTTATAGAGGAAATGACATATAACAGTGTTAACTTTAAAAATCAGAATTCTTTTAACATAGGTAATAATGCAAATCAAAATTTTCCTTTGATGAATAACCAATTTAATCTTTTAAAGACATCACAGGCTTTATAATAGATACTAAAAGACATGTCTGTGATTTTTTCTGCTGTTGACAAAGATCGTCTTTTCCCATTTCAAGTAAAGTTAGTTAGAACCGATAAATTTTAACCTCATCCATTGTAATGATTTGGACTTATAAGAATTATGATTCGCGAGTCCATAACTACTGAATCCATTACCTATCATTATGCATATTGCTAAAACTTAGCTACATGATGTGTGGTTCAATTTCATGTGTGAGTTTAAAATTTGTTTGCTCATCCCATGTTGCAATTTTAACAAACATCAAGTCATTTCTGCAATCAAAACACTTTTAATCTTTTAGGATTGATTAGTCTTACTCGCATATTGAAGTTTGATCAAAATATTTTATCAAAAATGAAATGCTAAACATCTCCTGACTTCAAAACAACAAAGAGACAAAGAAAATACATATTTCATTAAATGATGAGATGTAATCCCAAAATAAAATGCAGAATAGCAAAATTCCATAACAATATGATTGATAATTCAACACCTTTTTTGGATTAGCTTTTCTATCAATATCTGTGTTTTGCTAAGCATTTTCGATCACTTGTCATTCTAAGGATGTTCTAGTGACAATATGGCCGATGACAGTATCTTTCACAAACTCAAACTCACCTCTTGCTCTTCAACCTTTGAACTTGATTGTTGAAATTCTTGCAACTATTCAACTGAATAGCCCATGATCCCACCATGATATTCACATCCCTTGTCTGGATTATACCACCTAGAAAACAGTGGTTGCATAAGATTTCATGGAGTTGGGGTAATAAGTGCGGAGTCAAACAAATGATGGTAGACAAACTTAAGTGACAGAGGTATGTCAATCTTTCACAAAGACAATTGAGTAGTTGATGTTACAACGAGGCTTGACACACAACTAAGATTTCCTAATTGAAAGTCATTTTCAAATTCATTTGTCATCCTTGTTTTAGAATCCATGGTAGGACCTCTAATTTATCTCATCTTGATAGCTTGTTTAATTCTTTTGGCAATCAATATAATTTCATGTCAATCTTCCAAAGTTATTGTGGTTGTCCAGGGACTGTTGGAAACCTTCCAAAGTTGTTAGGTAATCATGGCAGCGCATGAACCATGCAACACCGCCACTATCGACACACGAAGTCACGCATTGTCTCTACTAGAGGAGATCGTGATCAATCTGAAACTCCTTTATCTCCTCTTCAATTCCTCATTGATAGTGTAGTAAATAAACACTTGTAGAGGGAGTTCTACTCTGTTGAAGTTTTAGTTTTTAGTCCAAGTCTATCTCTTCACCTTACTTTTGTGTTTTAATGCTGACATTGGTGGGAGACAATTGTAGATGATCTAAAACTACTACATCCCTTATTGCATTCCCTACTATCATAACTACAAACAGATCTCTATAGAAAAAGCTCTTATACATTAAAATTTAAAGTCTGCTCTTGTTTTTCAAACTCTTATCCTATACTGCTGGACTGGAATGGAGCTCACAATGGAGGTGGCTGGGAAGAAGGTCCCAGCTCATGGTGCGAAAGGTTGGTAGTTGTTGGATGTTACTAGAAGGAGATGTGAAGGCTGTGAACAACTAACAGTGCAGCTAAATAAGAATGGAGGTTGTCTTTCCTTGATGACTAAAGGCAATGCTACTGTCATTCATAACTGAAAAAAAGGAGAGGAGGTGCAGCTTTGGTGTTGTGGCCTCTACTGGTGGAGTGCTGAGGAGAAGAGTTAATTATTTTTTCTTGTGTGTAGGACGTGGACTAATGTTGTTTCCACAGGATGTTGTGCAAACATTCCTTTTCCCTTCTTGAAGCTTAACACTTGTTTAAGCAAATTTATGAGTTTAGTTACTTCACCTTTGATGCTCTCAATTTGCTTTTGACAATGAGTCTCTCTCTAACCCCTTTCTTTATTTTCCATTTTTTTTAGTCCGGTGTTACAGACCTTAGGTGGGGGAACCTATGTTTCAACCTTAGAGTATGCATGATAAATGTATGAACATGTTTTTATATGATGAACTCGCCTTTCAAAGGGTGACATATGATCATATCTCTTGCATGATGAAATAAGAATTTTAATTCTTATCCAAATTTTACAATGGAAATGTCCTAAATGACGGCCATTGTGTCACCCACAAGTCTTGAGTTCAAGATGCTTTAAGAAGGGCTTACCTTGATGCAAAATGAAGGTACCATATACAACCTAAATACAAGTTCTAATCTTTATATGAGATAAGGGTAGGTTGACTATCTAGTCTCAAAAGGGTCTTATATCTGCTCAATAACGATCTTTGTAAAGACAGTTTAGGAGCGTTGCAAGAAATGGTTAAGGCACGTTTGTCTACCATTACCAAGCAGGCACTTAAATATGAGTTGGGTGTTTCACACATATGAATCCTGACTAATAGTCATAGGGTAGATTGTTAATCCCCAACCTAACTTAAAAGCTTGTGTGTGCTTGAAAATTTAAGACATGTGATGCATTAGGCAATTCTATATACACTATCAGAAATTCAATGAATACAAACAGAATTGTCGATGGAATGTTTCTGTTGGTATTTTGAGATGATATTTACCGACAGAATTTTTTCCCTTGCTAAAACCATCGGTAATACTGACAAAAACATTTCCTCGATAGATACTGAGGGAATCACAAATGGAATATAAAGACTTTTAAAAAACAAAGCAGTGCGATGATATGGAAATTTTTTGTGGATGATTATACTGACGGAATTATAGTGAGATTTAAATCAGGATATTCATATAGTGATCTGTCTACTTCACCAATAGAATGGCCGATAAATTTACAAATGGATATATTCCGTTAGTAATTTCATCAGTAATAATTAATACATGACTTGGCCATCAACCCTTCTCCCCCCTAAAACATCCCCCCTCATCTCAACATAACTCATCATTCTTTAACTTTTTTAGTCACAGCCAAGGTTGTTAAAATCACAATTTAACTTGTAAAATCGTACGATTTTACGAGTTAATATATGCTTAACATGCAGTGCCTTAAAAACTCAAAAATTAATAAAATCGAGTGAAATCGATAAAATCGGTTGAAATAGCAAAAAATCATGATTTTGATATCGATTTTAAGATTTCAACAAAAACATATACTGCATTGCAATAGTGCACTACATGTTTTCTCCAGACCAATAATAGCATGCCATTTGTTCACACAAAAGATGTGCTGCCAGCTACACCTCAAAAGAGATGACATGGCAGACTTCCTTGTCAGGCTTGACTCCTAATAGATCTTATAACTATTAAATGATGGGTCGATAATAATATAAACAATTATGTAAAACCCAAAAAAAAAGGAACAAGAAGTGGAACCGAAAGGACTCCACCATCGTTGCCGATATCGGAATCGACAGCGATGCAGTTCCAAGCTGCCGATATCGGAATCGGCAGCAATGCAGTTTCGGCTGCCGATTTATGAATCAGTAGAGACGCAGTGTGGCTGCCGATATCGGAATTGGCAGCGATGTAGTTTTGGGATGCCAATATCTGAATCGACAGCAACACAGTGCGGCTGCCAATATCTGAATCGACGACAATGCAGTTTCGGCTACCGATTTATGAATCGGCAGCGACGCAGCGTGGTTGCCGATATCAGAATCGGTAGCGATGCAGTTTCGGGCTGCTGATATCTGAATCGGCAACGACGCAGTGCGGCTGCCGATATCTAAATCGGCAGCAGCTCAGTTTGAGACTGTCGATTTCTGAATCGACAGCAATATCAAATATATAATAATAATAATAATAATAATAATAATAATAATAATAATAATAATAATAATAATAATAAAGGTTTTAGTGTGAGACCGACCTATCCTAGGGGGGAGAAGGGGAATAAAAATCAGCTCAAGGATAACCCAAAAGGAGGATTAGGACAGCCTTGTCCAACATCCAAACACCCTCCTGTTTGCTTTTAGGGGGGGTATAAATGCAGCAAGGAGAGAGAGAGGGAGACACCCTCCCCAAAAACGAGCTGGTCGCCTTCCCTCTCCCCAAAGTGAGCTGCATGCTCTTGTCCCCTTCCCTTTCCTCTAAAATGAGATGCTTGTCCCCTTCCCTCTTTCCCTTTCCAAGGAAAGAGCTTGACCAAACCCCAGCTGCTAGTGCCCTCCTTAGATGTGAGAGAAAGAAAGGAGAGCTTGACAGGAGGCTGGACAACTGCAAACATGAAAGGAGTAGAGGCCTAAAATTGGTGGGGAACTAACAAAAGGAGGAGAAAAACCGAAAAAGAGAAAAGGGAAGAAACAATCGAGAGCAGTGGGGGAGAAATGTTGTCAAACCCCTTCCAAAAATGCTAAATTCATGAGGTATGAACCATGTCTTTCTCCACCCGTTCTTAAGGTCTTGAAATCGAAAGGAAGAAGAATAAAAATATGGATGCATGGCCTAGGAACTTTACTCCAACTGTTATGGAAAAGAACTAAGCTAAAAGGAGGGACAAAACGGGGCTGGATGGGGGACCTAATTTCAGAATATTTAACAAAAGATTATATGCTGAAATTGATGGGTTCAATGTGTGTATGCTGCTGGAAGTTATTGAAAGATTATATGTTGTAATTGATGGGTTCGATGTGTGTATGCTGCTGGAATTTATTGAAAAATTATATGCTAAAATTGATGGTTTCAATGTGTGTATGCTGCTGGAATTTATTGAAAAATTATATGCTAGAATGGATGGTTTCAATATGTGTGTTTTGCTAGAATTTAGTGACAGTTTATGTACTGGAGTTGTTACAACGTGTGGTGTGTGTTCATGCTAAAATGTGGGTTGGGCCGCAAAATTGTGATTCGCTGCCGAAATTGAGTTGTCTGCAGCAAATTAGTTTTCGCTGCCGAAATGTGTGTTCTGCAGCGAATTTGTGATTCACTGTCGAAGTTGAGTTGGCTGCAGCGAAATTGTGATTCGCTGCCGAAATTGAGTTGTCTGCAGCGAATTAGCATTCGCTGCCGAAATTTATGTTCTGCAACAATTTGTGGTTCGCTGCCGAAGTTCAGTTAGCTGCAGCGAAATTGTGATTCGCTGCTGAAATTGAGTTGTCTGCAGCAAATTAGTTTTTGCTGCCGAAATGTGTGTTCTGCAGTGAATTTGTGATTCGCTGCCGAAGTTGAGTTGGCTACAGCGCAATTGTGATTCGCTGCCGAATTTGAGTTGTCTGCAGCGAATTAGTTTTCGCTACCGAAATGTGTGTTCTGCTCCGAATTTATGGTTCGCTGCCGAAGTTGAGTTAGCTGCAGCGAATTTGTGGTTCGCTGCTGAAATGTGTGTTCTGCAGCGAATTTGTGATTCGCTGCCGAAGTTGAGTTAGCTGCAGCAAAATTGAGATTCGCTGCCGAAATTGAGTTGTCTGTAGCGAATTAGTTTTCACTGTCGAAATGTGTGTTCTGCAGCGAATTTGTAATTCGCTGCCGAAGTTGAGTTGGCTGCAGCGAAATTGTGATTTGCTGCCGAAATTGAGTTGTCTGCAGCAAATTAGTTTTCCTTGCCGAAATGTGTGTTCTGCTGCGAATTTGTGATTCGCTGCCAAAGTGGTAGCCCGCAGCGAACCAGTTTTCTCTGCTGAAATGGCAGCCCGCAGCGAACTAGTTTTCGCTGCCGAATTGGGCAGCCCGCAGCAAACCTGTTTTCACTGCTGAAATGGCAGTCCGCAGCGAACCAGTTTTCGCTGCCGAGTTAGGCAGCCTGCAGCGAACCAGTTTTTGCTGCCGATTTCTATAATAGGCCTTCTGGGCAGAAATGACTTAAATTCTAGTAACAATTTCATGGTATGCTGGTGTAAAATGTGGAACACTTGAATGTGAACCTATGAACTCTTGAGATAAGTGTGGTGATGAATGCGAATTGAAGATACAAATGAATTGATTGTGGTCTTTGGTGTCTTAGGTGTTGTGGCCGGGATCGGACCATTGCCAGGACAAGGACAGACCACAAGTGGAGCAGGTAGGTGGTTTCCACCTTTTTCCCATTTTGATGTTTATGTTTTGAAATGATTAACTTGTGATGATATTTTATTAAATCCTTGTTGTAAGAGGAAACGACGAAGAAGAGTTGGATTAAATTCTTGATGATTGTCAAAATGACTATGAAATGTCGAACAAGTTCTTGATGAATGTTGAAACAATGGTGAGTTCTAAACTGACCCATTTGTGGTGAATATCTTATTGAGTTGTGATGAATACTAAACCGAATGTGATGTTGGGGATGTTATGAATTTGGGCTACTACTGAATGGTAGTATGTGTCGTATGAAGGATCTACTTTTGTATTCTTATTGAATGTAATTGTAATGAATGATTGTATGAGTATCATGAAGGATCTACTATTTTATTATATTGAATGTAATTATGATGAAAGTGTTACCAAGGATCTATCATTTATTATATTGAATGTAATGATGATGAATGATTGTATGAGTATTATGAAAGACCTATCGTTGTATCGTATTGATGGTTAATTACCACAAATGGTGGTGTGAGTATTACGGGGGATTTATTATTGTGTTGCATTGAACATGAACTGTCAGAAATGGTTGGATGATTGATACAAATGATATTGTTGTGTTGTGTTATATGGAATGCTAAACTATTGTGGGATATTTGGTTCTGCATTACAAAGGATCTATCATCGTGTTACGAAATGATATACTACTAGGAAATGGTGGTAAGAGTATCCCTAAGGGTCTGCTTTGATGTTGCAAGGAATGTCAAATTGTCATGAATTGTTTGATGAAACAATGATTAGCTTCGGCTAATGGCATCCGGGTGGATGACTGGGACAAACGATTGATTAACTTCGACTAATGGCATCCGAGTGGATGACCGGAACAAACGATTGATTAGCTTCGGCTAATGGCATCCAAGTGGATGACCGAAACAAACGAGTGATTAGTTTGGTAAATGGCATTCTAAATGGATAATCGAGATTAATAAATGATTAACTATGGTAGCGACACCATAGATGAATTACCAGAATGAATAAGTGATTAGTTTGGTAAATGGCATCCTAAATGGATAATCGAGATTAATAAACGATTAACTATGATAACGACACCATAGATGAATTACCAGAATGAATAAGTGATTAGCTTCGGCTAATGGCATCCAAGTGGATGACCGGAATAAACGATTGATTAGCTTCGGCTAATGGCATCCGAGTGGATGACTGAAACAAACGATTGATTAGTTTTGGTAAATGACATCCTAAATGGATAATCGAGATTAATAAACAATTAACTATGGTAACGACATCATAGATGAATTACCAGAATGAATAAATAATTAGCTTCGGTAAATGGCATCCTAAATGGATAATCAAGATGCATAAATTACTAGCTTCGGATAATAACATCCTAGGTGGATAATCGAGATGAATAAATGATTAATTACGACTGATGACATCCTAAATGGATAATCAGGATGAATAAATGACTACCTTCGGCTAATAGCATTCCAAATGGATAATCAGGATGAAGAAATGACTAGTTTCAGCTAATCGCATCCTAATGGATGATCGAGATGAAAAAAAAAAAAAAGAAGAAGAAGAAGAGAAAGAAGAAGAAATATGAGTAGCTACGGTTAATGGCACCCTAGTGGATGGCAAGATAAATAAATGAATGGCTTCGACTAATGGCCGCCAAAGAGGATTGTCAAATTTGAGTGTATGAGTTAGTTTTAAGAAGAATTGATGTGATCATGTGTACTATGTTTCGTATATACTAAGTATAAGAAAGGACTATAATGGTTATGCTTTAACCAAAGACAAACATTAATTCGGCTAATGACATTCGAGATGAATGATCGGGTTTGAGTACTGAAATTAGCCTTATTAACTGATGGATTAGTAACAGTGGTATGTTCATAAGTAAAGGGAAATTAAAGAATTATGCTTTTTGGTCCATGAATAAATTGTGACTTTAATTTTGTTTTATTATGTTTCTTAAATGGCCTATAATGCTTAAAAATTTCCTTGTATTGTAACAGGGACATCACACCAATATGGTGCGTAAGGAAATTCATTTCGTGGCTCACACATTTTGAAAAAGAATTATATACTCGCATATTTTGGGTGATATGAGTTCTGCATGAACGAACATGTAAATCACTGAATTAGTCATTCGATCCCTTCTGTAAAAACTAGTAATTAAATATTGAAATGGAATACGAATGATAATGTATGAACAAGTTGATATGAAGTGTATGAATACTCATACGAGGTATTCATCTAATGAGGACGTCATGTTGTAAGAATCACATGCGGTCAGGATAACAAAAGTACTAGTTGTGTCACTTGTTATTTGACACTCTTGTATGAACTCATGATAATACGAGATTAGAACAAGAATAGAAATTTATGAATAAGTCAATATGATGTAAAAAAAAAAAATCCAGCGACTTTGGCTTTGAAAAGGTTAGGTCGTTACAAATTATCACTATATAATTAATTTGCAAGCTCTTCTACTGCATTAACAATCCTTTTTTAACAATATTCAATATATTGCAATCTAGCGTATATTTTGACGTGATAATTTTATCAAATGTAACAACTCAATTATGATGCAGACTCATCTATAACTAAATAGGTGGCACATATTATGTTGTTATGTTGTGAACTGTATTATTTTTTAATTTAAAAAATGAGAATAATTTCATTATTAGACCTATTTAAAAAAATTAAAAAAAATATATCAATTCACATAAAAAAGATTCTTAACTAAAAATAATGAACCAGAATCCTAAGATGATATATATTTTTTCAATATTACAATAATGATGTATTAGATCAATTCAGGTTTTGTAATCAAATACGTGAAACCTGTGATTTGAATTATGAATCTATTGTGTTTAATTTTCTTTAGACTATTTTTATTTAATTATATAATATGTGAGCTAGATGATGGCATTAACTTGGTTTAATTACTTAGTTTTTTTTTGGAATTTTTTTTAAACCATGTATTTTAAGGTGATTGAACTATGTATAAATTTTTATTTGAACCATGTATTTTAAGATGCTTGACACGACCAAAAGATTAATATTTTCTCCCAAGTACAGGAGTGTCAAAGTAATAAATAACCTAGCAAGACCGGGGTCAAACCAAAGAGAGGTTAACTATATAAACTATAAATAATAATAATAATAATAATAATAATAAGTTAAAGAGGAATTTGAGATGTAAGATTAATGTGAGGATTCAACAATGATAAAAGCAATTGTTAAGGTTAGAGGATCCACTAATAGTAATGAAGCTTTTATTGGAAGAAAACAATATTTTGTTCTAATGTTTAAGGTTAACTTCCTTAGGTTGGGATTATTATCTTCTCTTTTTTTTAATATATATACATATAACTTAAAACACAAGGCATCTTTAACCCATGTAACGTGCTTTAGGCTAATGACTCCAAGACCAGTTGGTCTTAGGACATTAGGTGTTGAGACACCCCTACGATCTTAGTAACTCGGGTTGCAAATACTGATACGTAAATAGTGCAATATTTGATTCCCTTAAACTTTTCTCCTCAACCCATGTAACAAGCATTGGGTCAATATCTCCTAAATTAGTTGACTTTAGGGTATTAGGTATTAAAACACCCCTTCGGGCTTAATTGCTTAGGTTAGGGAGGCTACGACACTAAGCTTATCTATGTTTTTATTGATTTATTTAATTACATTTATTATCATTTTTTTCTATTTTTTTTTACAAATTATTACTATTCCTTTCCCTTAGTTGTTACCTTTAACAAAAAAACATAAATAATGTAATAATCCAATGTGCAACCCACAATCATATGTTAAAGTGTGTGTGTGAAAATAAAGGTTTAAAAATACTTGTTAAATGAGTATATGAGCAGAGTCAATTGATAATAATGTGACAGTTTGTAAACCTGAATATTTTAAGAGAAGTATATGATAGACCTTGTTACGAATATTGCAAATAACCATTGAAAAATATTTACTAAGATACGTCTCAAGAGTCAATAAAATTCTCCCTTACTCTGCCTTCCTAGTAATAACAATTTTGTCAAATGGTTTTAATAATAGCAAAAACAATTAGTAATTTTTTATTTTTTAATGTCAACTACTACCCTCTCCCTTCAACCAAAACGAGATATTGTCCTCAATGTCCTAAGATAAAAAGATGGAGTATAGAAGACATCACCTGAAACAACAAACACTGACAAACCTGAAACACACTTAAACAAAAATAAGAAATAACAAAACAAAATAATGTGCTATTAACAAAACCAAAAGACACAAGGTTTCACAAACGAAGGCTCAAATCCAATTTAAGTTTTTACAGCTTTTCGTAGTTAATCAATTTATGCGACTCATAGAGGGATCAATTACAGAGATGAAAGATTGTAGTTGGTCAATCAATTGTTCAGTAGTAGCAGCAAAGATTATGATTTGTCGTGCCGAAGATGTTAGAAATTGATGTTCCACAGCTTGATCAAGAAAAGATAACAAATTATCATAAAAACCATTAGCATTTAACAAACCTGTAGGTTTATGGTGAATATATAGTTAGGCCTAAAAAGAAATATGAAAGATCTTTTCCAATGTGCCCAGACCACTTGGTTAGGCATTGAAGGCATAAGCATGGTTAAACATTGTATTTATTCGATCAAACATTATGGAGACCTGTAGTTCCTCTTCAATTGTTTTTCCAATGATGTCCTTTTTTGCTAAAGCTTTGGGGACAACCCCCAAAACTTGATTGCCTCCTAAGAATGCAGTTGTTGACACACTCCCCATTAACCCAGGACCGTCTCCCCCATATACTAAATGAATCTTTCTCTCAGCTAGTATCTGACTAAGATGATTTGCAAATTCTATAAACTCTTTTTCTTTCCCAGGATTAGATCCACAAAAAACACAAATATTTTTTATTTTAAGAGCTGAGGATCCTGCCATTTCAAGACCTGTCTATGCCTGTAGAATGTATGGGTTGAGTAGAAATGAAGGAAAGAAAAATAAGGTTTTATAAATAAGAAAAAAGGAAATGCAATCATATCACTTATATGGAAGCTAGCTGGAGTTTCTCTCTCTTTCTTCTCATTTTTTTTGTTCTTTTTTTTTTAAAAAAAAAACATGTATATATACAGGTAGTTGTGATTGTGGCTCATATCTTCCCTTGGTTTTACGTCCAAGAACAGCTTAAACGCCCTTTATGGGTCGGGGATAGGCTTCCCATCCAGTTTTCTTAAAAACTGGCAAACAAGATCTTTTTTTAATCAGATTTCCAAGAATATGATGAGCATATTCTTTATGAAAATGGAGCCATAAATCATGAATTGCCCGATGCATATCTCCACTATGATGAGACTTAAGAGTCAATAAAAGATTATCTAAAGACTCTTTATGTTTTGAAATAATCCTGCCTTTTGATAATTTTCACAGGTTTTGCAGAATGCATATGAGTCCTTGAACATGGTGGGCCAATAAAATCCACTTTGTAAGATTTTTGCAGTTGTCTTTTTTGACGAGAAGTGATCCCCACATGCTTTAGAGTGATAAAATTTAATGACACTACTTACCTTATTGTCGGGAATGCATCTTTGAAATATTTGATTAGGAGAATATTTGATTAAGTAAGGGTCATTCCAATAAAGGTTTTGCACGTCGCTCAAAAACTTTCTTTTATCTTGGTTATCCAAATGAGCTGGCAAAAATCCTGAAGCAAGAAAATTGCTATTTTTAGCAAACCAAGGCATTGAACTAAGAGAAAGTAAAGATTCATCAGGAAAGTAATCATTGATTGGTATGATGTCGGATGTTGAATTTATTGTCAACTTTGATAAATGATCCGCAACAACATTTTCGGTGCCTTTTTCATCATCGATTGCTTCCTGTTTGGTCATAGCATAAGAAAATGAAAGTGCTGGTGAGGAATCAGTCTTTTCTTTGCAATGTTCAGATTCAACCCCTTCCTTACCCTCAGAGATTGTCTCATCATCTTTCTCATAAGGTTCAAGAATGGGCTTTTCAATAACCTTACCTCTGTGAAGAGTGATGATTGATTTGACTTGATCCATGTGTTGACTTCTGGAACTACTTGCATTTGCATTGTATTTCCCCTTTGGATTTTGTTATGGTTGAGATGGAAACTTACCGTTCTCTTGAAAACTGAGAGCAGATGTGAATTTTGCAAGAGCATCTTTAAAATCTGTCATGCTTTGAGCAAGTTGAATGTTGATTGTCTCTCTTGCTTTTCAATGAATGCATGCAATGTTTCCTCAAGATTTCTTCTAGAAGGTAGAGCATAATGATGTGCATATCCATGAGAATTTTGAAAATTATGTTGTGCTTAAAATGGTGGCTATGAAGTTTATGCATTATTGTTATCACTCTTCCAACTAAAATTTGGGTGATTCCTCCAACCAGGGTTGTATGTTTGCGAGTATGGGTTATGATTGGGCCTTTGAAAACTGTTTAAAGCATGAGCTTGTTCATGGAGGCATTCCTTAAAAGAAGGCAAAGTTGGATAGTCATTGGTTGCATGTTCATTTGTGTCATAGATTTGACACACAATGTCTTGAATAAATTTTAATTAACCACTCTTTTTACATTCAAGTGCCTCAACTTTTCTAGCTAAAGATGCGAATTTGGCTTCAAGGTCATGATCTTTCCTGATATTGTACATATCTCCACTAGATGTATTAGGTTGAGTTTTACCCGGTGCCTCATCAGGGCCCGTAGTGTCCCAATTTTGAGTATTTCCAGCTAACAAGTCTAGGTACTCCATTGCTTCATTGGGGTCTTTATCTTCAAAAGTTCCATTGCATATCAATTCCACCATTTGCCTATCTTTAAGTGTTAATCCTTTATAAAAATGTGAAACCAATCTCCATATTTCAAAATCTTGATGAGCGCAAGTATTAAGCAAGTCTCGATACCTATCCCAATATTGGTAAAATGTTTCTCCTGGTTTTTGAGTGAAAGTGGTGATTTGTCTTTTGAAAGAGTTTGTTCTGTAAAATGGAAAAAACTTCTTTAAAAATTATTATTGCATTTCATCTCAAACACAAATGGATCCTGGTCTCAAATTTTATAGTCATGTTTTAGCTTTATCTTTTAAAGAAAAAGGAAAAAGCTTTAATCTAACGGTGTTCATGCTACAATTTGAGTCATTATAAGCGTTACAAACTTCTTCAAATTCTCTCAAATGCAAGTATGGATTTTCTAGATCTAAGCCATAAAAAGAAGGTAAAAGTTGAATAATGTCTGGCTTAAAATTAAAATGAGATGCATCAGGAGGAAAAAATATACATGATCGCGCAATTGTTCTTGTTGGATTCATGTAGTCTCTAAGTGTTCTAACCCGATTATTCACATTATTCTCATTATAAAGCAACTGATTATCCTCTTCATCCATGTTTTCTAAAGAAGATGAGGATACCCTACAAAGTCTATCATTTAATGTATGTGACCAAACTCTCATGCACGTGTAGGAAGAGAATAAAAAGAAGAAAAGAAGAGGAAAAAGAAAATGAGACAAAACACAAGAAACAAAAGTTAGATAAAAGAAAAGTGAAAGGAGAAAAATATAACAAAATTTATAATTTGTATAGAAATTTACCTCCCCAGCAATGGTGCCAAAAACTTGACACGACCAAAAGATTGATGTCTTCTCCCAAGTGCAGGATTGTCGAAGTAATAAATAACCTGGCAAGATCAGGATCGAACCACAGGGAGGTTAACTATAATAATAATAATAAGTTAAAGAGGAATTTAAGATGTAAGATTAATGTGAGGATTCAAAAATAATAAAAAGCAATTGTCAAGGTTAGAGGATCCACTAATAGTATTAGAAATAAGTATAGTATAAACTCTTTGTATTAATCAACTGGAAACCACACACAAAGGAGGTTCCAATCGGATGATTTATCCTTCATAGTTCATTATAAATTTTTAACATGATCATATTAATTATCTTATTTTAGTAACACCATACTTTTAAATATTGTTAGGAATTCATGATGCTAACTTATGTTAACAACAAATCAAGTTCCTTTCATAGCACAAGTGTAGGTTATACCATACAATTGGCTATGAAAGTGTCAAGCATTTGTTGTAAAAAGTGTTATACAACACAAATCTAGATTAACCATTTAACAAACAAGGTATTAAGAATTAGTAAGATAAAAAGATAAGATATGTTAATAACAAACTTTCTTGGATATAAACATTGAAGTTCATGTTGAGTTTATATTATACATATTCTAACATCATTAGTGAAACCTTTTCACCTTGACATAATAAACTTAGCTAAACATAATGAAGAAGAGAAACATAAGTAAACAACATAAGAACATAAGTATAGTAAAGGAAATGAAAAGCATAAACAAGAGATTAAGAAAAATATAACATAAAATAAAACTTAAACATTACAAAACTATAAAGAAAATATAAAGAGCATGATCTTGATTTGAACAATCAAATGCTTAAATGCATGGCAAATACCTCCTTTTATAGGCCAAAATTTGGAACTATTAATTTGATGAATAATTATTGAGTGGGTGGCCAACTCTTGACTTGGTGAAAATCCTTATCTTCTTGTCTGAGTAAAACGTCATTGCTAGCATTAGAACTGGAACCACTTGTACCATGAAAGTTATAGGAAATTGTCTTATCTTTCCAGGAAAAAAAAATTGAGGTCATTTGGACTTCTAGAACTCAAGATATGGGCTGAACACTGAACATTGTCTAGGCTACAGGACAAATTCAGACTTCTCCGTTGTTGCTATAATTTGGACTTGAAAATGGACTTTTTAAATCTTGGACTCCACATGAAAGTTGTAGGCCTATATCTTACCGAATCTGTCCAAACAATTGAGGTCATTTGGACATCTAGAACTTGAGATATGACCCAATTACCAAACAGTGTTTTTGTTTGGACTGCACCGACATCTCTTTTCTAAGTTTGGCCCTCTATTTGTCCTTTAAATTTCAATACTTAAACTCATCAATCAATCCTTTTATTTATGTGATAGGCCTGCATTTAAGATGAATGTTTACCATAAATTAAAGGTATCTTACATTATGAGATATGTTATTATAAAACATGTTTTAGTTAAGAAGTTATTGATACTTCAAGTGCAAAATGATGATATAAAACCCTGATAAAAATACACTTTTAAGTACTAATCAATGCTTGAACTATGTATAAAAAAAAATTCCTTGTGATTTTACAATCCTTTTTTACGATCCAAGTTTATTTTGCATTTTCTGTGTTGTGTCAAAATTATGTTTTTGACAACCTTGGTCATAGCATCTGTGTTCAGATTTATTATGGATTTTAATTTCATTTTTAGTAAGTAAATCTATTTTTAAAAATTTTAACAGAATTTTAAAATGTCAATTTTATTATTGAAGGGTTTATTAGTATATGTATTTTGTTTGGATGTTTACTTGTTTTATTTTTTTTTCTCAAACAAACTTGTAGTATGGATTTATAATTTTGTACTTGTTATGGTTTGTTTTAGATTTTGTAAAATTATATTTGTTTATAGATTGTTGAAACTTATGTCAAACGACCGACTTGGATATGTTGTGATGAAATAAATAATGGCTAGTTTAATGGGTCCGTTTTAATTTTTGTCAATTTTATTGCTGAGTTGTAATTTCCATCAATTAATGTGTATAACTTTGTATGTATGTAGATAATTGATAATGAATAATTAAGAGAAGTTTGAAAGTAAGTTGGATAATCTTAAGGTAAACCAATATTTTTGCAAATTTATTTATTTAACGTAGTTAATTAATACATGTTATCATCATTATTTAATAGAGGTTCGATAGAAGTCTTTGATGATTGTTTATGGATGTATCGAGACTCACTCCATGGATTGCGAAGGATGGATTATTATAATGAGGTTCAGAGTTTTATTAATTTTACAACATCTATTCCGAGAAATATTAGTGGAGGGTACTAGTGTCATGTAAAAGGTGTAAAAATAAAAAGTTTCTTCATCCTAAAGTTGGAACGATGCATCTTCTACACAAAGGGTTCATGGAGGATTATCTATGTTGGTATGCACATGGATAACTTTTTGTTCATAACGAGAGCATGGTAAAAAGGATGGTTGGGTCAACTTCTAGTGCTAACAACGTGCATGGAGTTGTAGATAACCACAATAACCCTTACAAGAATATGGTTATGGATGCAATGAGAATGAATCAAGGTAATGTCAGTCAATGTTCAATCATAGAAGAAGAAACTAATGCAGACGCGACCAGGTTTTTTGATCTTTGAAAGATTCTGATGAACCATTATGGGATAGATGCACAAATCACAACAAATTATCGATCGTTGCACAAGTGTTCACCATCAAGTTAGATTCTAGGTTGAGTAAGGTCGATTATGATAGAATTGTCAAATGGGCAAGAAGCATTTTACCTGAAAGGAACAAGTTGAAAGAGAACTTCTATTCTACTAAGTCCATGATGAAACCCCTCAGTTTAGGATACTAGAGAATTGACATGTGTCCAAACTTCTGCATATTGTACTACTTTTAAAATATTGAGCTGACCGAGTGGATGACATGTGGGCATTCCCGTCAGAAACCCAGAACTAGTATGAGAAAGACTCTGTAGTGTATAAAAAAACTTAGATACTTCTCATTCACACCTAGACTGCAGAGGTTATTCATGTCACCAAAGACTACTGAGCTTATGACATAGCACCAATCACATAATACGGTGAATGGAGTGATGATGCATCCTTCTAATAGTGAAGCATGGAAACACTTTAACAGTGTGCATCCTCACTTTTCACCTGAATCAAGGAACGTGCGTCTTGGGTTATGTATAGATAGATTTAACCTTTTTGGGTCATTTGTTGCTTCTTATTCTTGTTGGCCAATTATACTTATGGTTTACAACTTGCCACCGGGGATGTGAATGAGGTTGGAGTTCATGTTTTTATCTATGGTCATACTTGGTCCTAACAATCCAAGCCGGAATATAGATGCTTGTCTTCAACCGTTGATTGATGTGTTGACATAGTTATGGTCCTCTGGGGTTTGACTTATGATGTATCGAGAAAACAAAAATTTCTTATGAGAGCAGCTTTGATGTGGATTATCAATGATTTTTCAGCTTATGGAATGGTTTTTGGTTGGAGCATGCATGAAAACTAGCATATCCATACTGTATGGAAAACAACAAGGCTTTCATGATAACAAATGGGGGAAAACATCTTTTTTTTCACTTCCACCGGCATTTCTTGCCAACAGATCACAGGTACAGAAAAAAAACAGAAAGGATTTTTTTATTGACAGAGTTGAAAAGGATGTTGCACCCCCACGTCTTTCTAGTGAAGAATTACATGAAATGGTGTCAGAGTACGATGACATTGTGTTTGGTTTCCAATCCAGTAAGCAGAAGTTTCTTGGTTTTGGTTTGACCTATAACTAGGTAAAACAAAGTATTTTCTGGGAGCTTCCTTGTTGAAAAACCAATCTCCTCCGCTATAACCTTGATGTCATGCATATAGAAAAGAATGTGTTTGAGAATATTTTCAAGATGGTCATGGATGTAAAAGGGAAGACAAAGGATAATTTCAAGGAAGAATGGACATAACGTTGTTTTGTCACCGTAAAAATATGGAGTTGGTTTTTAATAGGTCACGGGTCACAAAGCCAAAAGCAAGCTTTGCCTTAGAAAAGAATGCACAACTACTAGTCAACCAATGACTTAAGACTTTGTGTTTTCCTGATGGACATGTCTCGAACATATCAAGGTTGATTAATTTGAAGGAATGCAGATTATATGGAATGAAGAGTCATGACTGCCACGTGTTTATGCAAACACTCATTCCACTAGCTTATAATGATTTATTGCCAAAGGAGATATGGGATGCATTAACGGAGATCAATCTTTTCTATATAGATATATGCTCCAGCAAGTTGCAGACACAATACATTGATAGGCTTGAAACGAATATTGTCAAGACAATATGCAAACTTGAGATAATATTTCCTCCATCTTTTTTTACTCTATGGAGCATCTACTGATACATTTATCATAACATGCCAAAGTTAGCAGCCCGGTCCAGTATAAATGGATGTATCCATTCAAAAGGTGAGAAATTATAGATACAATGTATTGCTGGTGTATTTTCATTGTTTTTCTTAATTTAACAGATTTGTTTAATTCCATGCAGGTACTTGTTCAATCTTAAGAAAAAAGGTTAAAAACAAGGTGCATGATGAGGTTTCGATATATGAGGCCTATATTATTGAAGAGATCTCAATATTTATCTCGTACTATTTCAAGCCTCATTTGAGAACAAGAATCAACCACATTCCACGACATGATGGTGGTGGTGAAATGCCTTTGAGTGGGAACTTGTCAATATTCTTCAATCCCAGACGACCTTTTATTGCTATTTTAATTGAAATAGAGATTATCTAAAATAGAATTTAAACAAACACATAATTATATGTTATTTAAATGTGATGAACTGAGACCTTTTATTCAGTAAGTATATAAACTACTTAATGCGAACCTCGTGATCATGTGGTCACGCAACCCATAATCAAGATTGAGATCTGATTCCAAAAAGCTGAAAGAGGTCCGCTAAGAGTGTGACACAATGGAAACCTACCCCAAGGCACCAACACTATTGGAATGAGTAGAATGACGCCACGAAGCCAGTTAATCTTTGATAAGTCAAATTCAGTTCGTTCAAGAACTGAAGAATGCAAAAATCACTCTCACACGTTAAAACTAAAAAATTCAGAATAATATTCATCAAAGCTGTCGAAATTTTTGCTTACATGAGTTTAAATAGTCCGTGAAAAATTAACTCTAATGGACCCCTTATGTGGACTTATATAAGGTCCACTCAAAACTGACCCAACACCCTAAACTGAAAAGCCCATAACTTAATCCAAACAAGCCTTAGATCCTAGCTGAAAACAAAGTATTAATTAAGCCTAAACAAGCCTTGGGCTGTAGCTATCAAAATAAAAATAAAGCCCCTAATATTAAATCCTTGTTCTGCCATGAGAAGAAGAGAATGAAGTAAAATATTACAGAACTGATTCAAGGCTTATTTATAACCTTCCATGCAGCCCCTTAATCCTAGAAACAAAAGGAAAAAGTAGTCACCCATGTTGTTTTCAAGTTGTAGTAGGATTCTTTTGTTTCCTTTGTTGTCCTCACTTCATGGCCCAAATAAGGTTGTATTAGACCCCTTTTGCACATGGATAAGATGTATTAGGGTCTCCTCTTGATACTCCAATGGACCTTTCAATTCTGAGTTGGTGGAAACCTTCAAAACCAATGCATTCAATGCCTCTTTCAATGTCTTTATCTTGGATCGAGTTATTGGACCATTTGGAACATGTAATGGGTCATTGCTGGTGTTTCTGGGATGGTCCACATCACTACTTAAACTTTATTGTAAATAGACTATTTATCTATTATAATATCACAAACTCATACATTTTTGAAAACCTCGTAGGCAACATCGATAATATTTATTGTCTAATAACTCACAGTTGATGGAATCCCAAATCTTTTTATTACAAGATGAACAATTTGCCGTGTGGTTTAATACACATGTAAGTACCATCACAAACTCATTATCTATCATTGTACTTAACTTCATTATACAATTCTTGTTTATTGTTCATTGTTGTATTTGATATATAAGGTTTATCAAATGACAAAGAATGCTAGTACTTCATTGTCTTAACTCGGCTTGGGTCCTGAAAGAAAAGTGAAGTGCTACGAGTATTTTGTCAATGGATATATGTTTCATACTTAAGAATATGGGCATGGAAGAAAGACATATAACATTGGTGTTTGTGTTAAGGGATCGACTTGTAGTAAGTTTGAAATTGACTATTATGGTAGATTGGAAGAGATTGTTGAATTACAATATCATAGCAAGCATAATAGAGTGTTTTTATTCAAATGTTATTAGTATGACACCACTGACAGAGAAATCAAAGTATATCCCTATTATGATCTAGTTGAAATTAACTCAAAAGCTAGACTTCATAACATAAATAATGTTTTTGTTTTCACCAAGCAATGCCAACAAATTTATTACACATACATCCTTTTCTTTAGAAATGATTGTTCAAGAAATGATTGGTTATCCATTTTAAAAACAAAACCTAAGAGTCATGTCGAGGTTGTTCAGGATGAGAATGAAGATACAAAGTGTGGGAGATGATGTCTTTCAAGTTAGTGAGATGGTTAAACCATATCAAGTTGCTCCATCAATTGACTTAGAAGAAAATTCAAATTTTCGTGTCTTCGATAATAGACTTGTTGATGTTGACACTAAGGAGTTGAATGTTGTTCTGAGCTCAAGCAGACAAGCACAAGTTTATGAAGAAGATGATAACAATGTTATCAACGTTGAAGATTGCAATGGAGCTGAGAACGATTCAATTAAAGAAGAAGAAGAAAATAATTCTGACTAACTATCAGAACACAAAAGTGTAATTTAATTTTTTATAATATAATATTTATGGATGAAATTATGTACAAATAAATATTTATTTTATAATTTTTTTCTGAACTTCTATTTTAGTGTTGTGCGTGCATCTTTCAATAAGTATTTACAGGGAGGATATACAAGGAATATAGACATAATTTGTCATTCATTGTGCACATCACCAATGGTTTGTGTCCATCGGTGTATTCTACAAACGATGGGAACTGTTCACATCCCATATCACTGATGGAATACATCGACGGGCATAAATTGTCGATGTATTCCAGAGGTGATAGGTACTATTTACATCCTATATCGTCGATGAAAACATCGATAGACACAAACCATTGGTGTATTCCAGAGACAATGGGCATTGTTCACATCTCATATCGCCGATAAAAACACAAACAGACACAAACCATCTGTGCTGATGGAAACACCTACAAACACAAACCATCAATGTATTCTAGAGGCGAGGAGAACTATTCATATCCCATCAGGAAGAGATACGGGCACGAATCTTTGACCCACCTTGATTTCGATCCGGATTTGTGGATGGAGGCAAGATCATCTAGTGAACCCGATAGAAATCAAGTGTGCGGACTCTTCAACACCACGATTGAGAACTTGTGGGTAGCCCGTAGTGTCTCAACCGTTGGGAGCTCCAAATCTGTATCGAGCACTCAGTCTCAGGAGTTCTTGACCTTGCAACAACACACAACTCATCTCATCGAAAAATATGGACAACTCTGCCAAATGGTCATGGACATGAGATCACAGATGGGTGGTACGTGTGCTCCCTCTTTTTGGTCGTATTGTCCCTAGAATGACCAGCCTCCCCCTCCTCCTCCTCCAACGTCGTCATTGTTCCAGTTTAATTTTTATTTGTACAAATAAAATTCTAATGAATATTTGGATTTTATATTATTCAATTTTATTTTTACATATTTCAATTTTATACAATTTTATTTGTTTAATTATTTTCTTTTTTTTATTATTCTATACAATTTTATACTACTTATTTTATACAATTTTATTTTTAAAAATATTTTTAAATATTAAAGACGGAGTTACCGACAACCTCAATCCATTGGTATTTTTCAGAGAGTTGGAAAAACTTTATTGCATATGCCACAATCGTCGATGGACTAATTCCGTCAATGATTTACCGATGAGAATACCAACGGACTAAATCATCCTGTATTTTCTAAAGAGTTGGGAAAACTTTATTGCATATACCACAATCACCAACGGACATATGTCGAAGGAATTACTCCGTCGGCATATTTCCAGCAGGTAATTGTTTTTTTTTGCATGCATTTTCCGTCTATAAAACCATCGATTTTATTTTTTTTACCGACAGTTAATGGAATTACCGATGAACATTATACCAACGGACGCATTCGGTTGGTGAATTTGTAGGTAAAATTTTCATCGACAGAATGGTAATCTCACATCAACGAAAAAATTTTATCATTAAAACAATTAAATGTTGTAGTGACAATCCTTGAACAAATATGTACAAAATTTAAAGCACATAAGCAAATAAATAAAGGAAATGCATATTAAAAAATAAACACAAAAACCCAACAATAAAATACAATAATTAGACAAAACAAAGCTTAGTCCACAAGGTCCCCAGTTGAATCGTCATTTTATCACATGTGTACGGCGTTGCGGCGAATGCATTTACTCTCATGATATTTGGGTATTAGAAAAATTAGGAAATGTTGTAGACAAGGATTTCTTGTCTTTCTCGGTAGAAAATAAGAAATGGAAGTCGTCACCTAGTATTTGGTCATTAGGAACCCTAATTGGTCTCAGAGATCAAACACAGAGACTTATTGTGTAAAGCGAAGGTATTAGGACCTCAAATACGCCCTACCTAAGGTAAGATGCTTTGTTTAATTTTCTGATATATGCTAAGGGGTTATTGTATTTTCTAATTGTTAGCCTATCTAAGGTTGAAGACAAGTCCTTCATAGTAAGGAAATCCTTATCTTATCGGGTAAAACTTAACTGTTCTAATGTCGACAAAAAGCACTAACTCTTATTTAATATTAGAAATACGTATAACGTATAAGTTCATAATCCCATATATGAAAAAAAAAAAAATTTTGGTATTTTTAAAATATTGGCCTAGTTCTCATGGTTTTAATAAACTAGTTATTAAAACAAAAAATACATGCTAATACATATATTTGTTTTTTAATTTTTGTTGTATGAAGATACGATAGGATTTTTGTATCTTTGAGAGACTTGGTCGTATACATGAAAAAAAAAATATTTTTTGTTGTTTTCTATATAATGTTTTTGCAATGTTTCACAAAAAATCAAGTATTTGAATATTAAATTTGTATTTTTACAGTATAAAAATACAAGTAAATATTAAGCAAAATTGATAGAAAAATACACAGGAAAATCACAAATTTTGAAAGAATGTTTTTGGAATTTTTTTTCTTTTTTTATATTAATATATAATGGGATGGGCTAACCTAAATATATGGGCTCGGCCCATCCTGACTAGGACGAAATCAGCTCAAAAGAAATTGGGTTGAGGTAGGCCCAAAGGAGTTGGGATTGGGTCGAGGTCGACCCAAAGGTGTTGGGTTAGTTCCGGCCTAACAATAGTTTTCTCTTTTTTTGGACTGGGTTGAACTCGGCCCAACCATTTTTGTCTGGGCTGGAAATGTCCAGCCCAAAAATAATGGAGAGACTCTCCACTATTCAATTGCAAAAACAATGGAGGTAGGGAAGAAGGAGGAGGAGGAGGTTGACCTGGCGATGAGGGTCGCGTCGTTGCTGGCGTTGATGATGGCTTATGGTGGCACTATGTGGTGACAAGCATTGGTTGCTGCCTTTTTTCTACTTCCCTCTGCAGAAGCATAAGTCTCTGTTTTCCCTTCTCTTTTTCTATTTTTGTGTGCTCTTCCTCCTCTTTTTTTTTTTTTTTGTTTTTTTTTCTTCCTTATTGTTCTATCATTCTCTTTGGTTATTCGTCTCCTCTCTCTCTCTCTCTCTCTTTTTTCTGTTTCATTCTTTTCCTTCCCTCTCTTTCTTTATGTTTTTTCTCAATTCTCTTGTCCCCTGTTCTTCGTCTGTTTTTCACCCCTCAAAATTTTCCTCCTCCGCTCCTCTCTCTCTCCTGGTATTTATAAGGGGGAAGGGGGGGGAGCTATTAACCCTCCTGTCCAGTCATGGCACAGGGGTGGGGTGTTCAGGTTGCCACTAAGCAGCCGCTTGCATGGCTTGTCCTCTTTGCTTTTTTGTCTGGTGGTCAACTATAGATGTGGGTCTTGTGAGTTTTTTTTTGTTTTTAAGAGAGAGAGAGGGAGAGAGACAAATGCAGGGGAACAAACTTCTTGCTTTGCCTTTGCATGTCCAAGGGACGAAGATGACAAACAATGTTATGAAAACAATAATGTTTGCTCTCCTCTTTTTTTCTCTATTGAATAGTGCATGAAACAACGTCATTTTGCACGAAACAAAGGAAATGGCGCAAAAAACATGTCATTGTAAATCAATCCATAATTTTTTAGTTGCTCAATCAAGTCCTCAATTATAATTTTGGTTTTAAGAATTAGTTCAATTGCATCCCTGACAAATTCAATCATCAGCCCTGAAGTTGGGCTCCTTTTTTCACTTTAGTTCTTGGTTTTGAATTTGTGCATTTCGACACTTAATTGATTAACAAACTTTTAATTTTTTCAACTTGGCCCTGATTCAATCAATTTCAATGCCTCTATTTACACGTCTTTTCCAATTTGGTTCTTAGTTTTGGATTTTTTCAATCAAGTCTTTAATTGCCCATCAAATTTTAATATTTATGCAATTAAGCCCCTGATTTGACCAAATCAACTCTTTAAAATTATAATTTGACCCCTGAACTTTAATTTCTTCAAATTAAAGCCCAAATTGACTTAAAAATTAATTTTTCTTGCAATCTAACCCTTCATAAATTCAATTAAACCTTCAATAAAATTTAATCGAGTCCTTAAACATTTGATTTTGAATTGTTTTTTTTTTAAATTAAATTTTCTTTGTCAAGAGAGTCTTTATCAATAAAAAATATGCTATTAAATTTTAATCTTTGTATTTTTAAAACTTTCTCCACTAATTTTTATTTATTTTCTAGGTGTTTCAGTATCTTTTTTCACTGCTATTTTTCGTTTATATATATATATATATATATATATATATATGAGTAACAAGACGCCCTACCTAAAACATTCCTCAAATCCTGCACGTTAACTCAATTCTCAAGACTCAGGAGATTAAATTCTGAAAAGACTATAGGTGTTCAATAAACTCGATCTCTATGCCGTGCGAGAGAGCTTTGGTGGTAGGGGCCATGACACAGAAGTAGCAGCTCTCTTTTGACCGACTGTTTTGTTACTAAAACCAAATCGAAGACCAAGATCGACAAACAGAATCTTTGATCTGCAGCTAGGGGTTTTTTCTCTGCTCTGGAGACCCTATTCTTTCACCTGTCAATTTTTAGGCTGTGGCTATAGCTACTACATTGATGGCTAAAAACACAGTTGAAATCGAGATTGCAAATGTTACAATAAAAACAAACCAGCAAAGCCTGAAAAAAAAAATTCTTCTCGGCTTTTTGATGGAGGCCATACGAACGCACATTCAACTTTCGGTTACCAAACCCTTAATTAGTAAGTAAATAGCGTGAGTTGATCAACTTAGCAAGCAAAAGACTGGATTCCAATTTCCCCATCCTCCAAAATGAATTTACCTCTTAGATAAGTGGACACTAAATCTTCCTCAATGTCAAGCAGACTGATTCGTTTGTGTTCTTCTCCGTTGCTACACTTCAAACGGGAAAGAGATGTAGCCTTGACGAAACACCATGTCTAACCTGTAAACAAGTACACGTATGTGTTCTTGTGCTGACCTAATTTGCAAGTTTTGACCATTAGCACCGGGAACTAGTTTGACTCCAAAAATCATACTCCCATGAACCTTTATTTGGCCAAAAATTGTTACGCTCTACAAAAGCTAAGCCAGCTTCATGAAAAATAAGTTGGTTTCTGATAGCATTTGCGCTAATCATATACATGAATCACCAGTTGTGTAATAACAGTGAAGGGACAAAATGTCAATCATGTGCTTCATTGAAAAATCAGGGCGGTTATAACATTTACTTCCTTATAAATGACGAAAACAGGTATGGATAGGTAGAAAAGGATGAAAAGAGGGGGATAGAAAATCTTAAGAGAGGGTATTTTCCCCTTTTTTGGAATGGGAAGCAAGCACATCACAAAAAGCATCTAGGAGGTGTTGTTCATCACATATGGTTATCTTCCCCGCAAAATCGATTTTATTCAGGGTATGGCACGTCAATCCATCCACTTCCCGAAACCAGGACAAACCCTTCTAGTTTTAACTTTCACAAATAAATTACCAACTGCAATTAAGCGTAACTATATCTAAATCATTAATAGTAACACCAAATACAAAGACCACGAGTGAGATCAGAGAAATTTGACGTTGTCAGGCTATGGCAGTAGAATCCAATAAAAATAACTTTCACAACCAACACGTTCCAATCCCCTTCTACTATCATGGATACAGATAATTAATGCATTACCTCAACTAAGTTAGCTCCTAATAAATTTTAAGCCACTGAAACTAGAACGGAAACAGAACAGGCAAGTCTAAGTCAATGCTTGAAAGCTTCAAAAAATAAAAATCAAGCACAAATTGTTTCAACAGAGATGGGTTTCGATTACATTTAAGACGTCCTCACATTAATACCCAATTCCTGACATGGACAGACTAAACATCCAAAATTTCAGAGGGATTCCATTTGAACAATTTCTACGAGGAAGTAGCTAATAACTTCATACATCACTAATTGTTAAGTGTCCTATTCTTAATTTTAATTCGAAATTTGGGAACAGAAGAAGTACCTTCTGATGGCTCAGGCTTGGTTTCAATGTTTGTGGCCACTGCTTTGGATTCACTGGGTTCATTTGGTTTCAATGGCACTGTTGCCAACTTAATAGTAGGCTTCTCATTCTTACCTGGCAGGTCCACTGATGTAGCCTTTGCCCCACCACTCAGCAACTTTGTCATCTCCTTTTCTTTCCTTTTCTTCTCTTTCTTCATCAGTTTCCTCTCCAAATATTCAGGATCATCACGGTGCCCCTTATGATCTTCCCGCTTCCGCTTCTTTTCCTTATCCTTCTTCTTCTCCTTTTCTTTCCCTCGAAAAGAAGATGCCATAATACCCAATGAACCACCATCAGGATTAACTCTTTCAACTGAGAGGGATTGTAGACTAGCAAACCTTTGTGCATCAGTGTCTACAAGGTTATCTAGCATGACTCTAGGTGATGATGGATCATCAGGCTGAGGGTGCATAGAAACTTTACTTGATTCAGCAGTGCACTGGAGTTCCTTTCCAAAATTGTCACCATCACTTGCTAATTTTGCACTGCCAATGCTAGCACTCATCCGAGAACCATGGTCAAGACACGAGTTGACTTCCTCAAGATTTTGGTAGCTAATACTCACAGCTTCAGTTGAAATCCTCTGGGGTGCATCCACAGAAACAGAGCTGCTGGCCCCACGATCAGTTTCATGATGCCCACCTTGGAATCTCTCAACATTTTGAATATCAGTCTCCTCAGCTCTACTGGAAGCAGCAGAATGTTTGACTCTGATCTTAACAACTGGCCGTCTGCGTTCATGGCTATTGGAGATGTTATCTTCTTCCTTTGAAGCTACTGGGATGGCTGTTTCCTTTGAAGCTTCAGGCACGGCTACTTCTTCTGAAGCTTCTTGAATGGCCAGATCCATCTTCTGTCCATGATTATTGGAAATCGTATCTGGATCATTGGGACCTTCTGGAATGGCCATATCCATCTTATGTTGATCTTTGTTGGAAATTATACCCGCTTCCTTTATAGCCTCTGGAAAGGCAAAATTATCTTGTGCAAGATTTGGAATCTCCATAGGAGGTTCCAGGGGCTTTGTTTCTGTCACAAGACCTGCAAAAATATTCCTTGGATCAATGCAAGGTTCTGAGTCGCCAATACATAATGTTCTATCCCTGGGAATTCCATAAAGTGTTGGGGCCCTGAAAAGGAACAATTAACGTTAATATATCAAAATTTTGTTTCCAATGTAAATGCACCCAACACGAGCGCGCACATGAATTCTAACAATCAAAATAAGAAAAGCTCCACTAAAAATTTTCCCTTGACCAAAATGGAATCTTGAGCACATAATAATGAGGATTTTGTGCTATCATGAACGACAACTACAACCTGGTTGAAAAACTGTGCGTGTTTAGTATTATGGTGAATGATGCTTTTCAAAAATGTTTTTCGCTTGCAAATGCATCAAAATGATTTTTTTTCAAAATTGTTTTTTATTTTTTACATCAACACATCAAAATCATTGAAAAATATTAAAAAAATTTGATGTTTTTTCAAGTCAAATGCACTTTTGAAACACGACTAAACACGGTTCTAAACGCAAAATCAATCAGTGTGCATCCCTAGTCATTTACCCAATGATTTTAGACTTCATGGTGTTTATTAAAATGTGGAGTGACCAGCACACTATATTTATCACATAAACAAGTCATTGAGAGAGTTAAATTTATTTTGTGGTTCACTATTCATGGGTTCAGAGTAGATATACCCTCACTTTACTGACTTTGAGATTAAGAATACAAGGAAAGCAATAGGGTGCTAGCTGACCCTGATGATTTGGTTGGGTTTGGATCCTGGCTGACAACAATTATGGATCTTTCCAAGCCTACTAAAATGAAGTTAGGCTAGGCTGGACAACCCAACCTGTAATGACTTCTATGAATGACAAACCATAACTTGGAAAGGAAGAAATCAGTACTCACCTTCCTGCAAGGATTTGTAAAATGCAGAACAAGTGATGCCGAAGAATGGTATTGTTGAATCCGATATGACCTTCAAGTAGACGAATCAAAGCCAAGAGAGTTGTACACTTGATAGAATCTTCAGAATCAGACTCATCTTGTATCTGACATAACCGCATGGCATGTGCACCAAGTTTTGCCTGCCCTGCAACCAAGTAAAGAAGACCCCTTATAAAAGAAACAAATAAAGCACAAGGACATCATGAGGATAAATAAAACATGCAAAAGAACCAAAAAAAACTTTTTTCTTTTCTTTTTTTCCATAACAAATAATGCAGAACCTCTTAATGACGGTTCTTCCTCCAAATATGTGATAAACAATGACAATGCTGCATCCATGCCTTTGCAGTGGAATTCCAGATCAAGGAGTGCTCTACTGGCTTCAATTCGAATTTGCCATATTGTCTTGAAATCCCGAAAAGGTTGAATAAGTTCAAAGACATGATCCTGCAGCAAGTAATGAATGGTATGTATGAATCAAGAAATGTTTAGAAAGCAATCCATGATTCGATTGAAGTAGAAAACTTACATGATGAATGGATCCTGAGAGTTTTAATGCAATTTGTGTCAATGTTCGAATACAGCTGATTGTCAAGATCCCATTATAACTCAGCATCAGCCTAGCAAATAACACATTAAGAAACATTCAATCACTTACAAGTATTTTCCAAAAAACTACCTATCAGAAAAGAAATAAATATATCCACCAAATTAGAAGCTAATGCACCTGTCAAATTGCAAAAGACAGTCAATTCGCTTGAGAAGGGAGGACAGAAAGAGAACAGTCTGCCAGGGGTTAAAGAAGCAACAAGAGTTAGAGCCCTCAGAGTTGTATATGAAGGCAGAATGCAGAACTTCACAGCGTATAGGTATCAAATATCTCTACCCAGACATCGAACACAACTTCGATGCCAGATCAACTTATGTATTGAAAGACAAAGAAAACCCAATTGTTAACTTTGAAACCCAGTAGAAAGACAAAGAAATGCAAATATTGTTGTCATCTGACATAAAGCATCAAATTGAAGCGTAAATGGTAGTCTCAGTCATTCATTATTAATGCATTTGAAATGTTCATGCAGCATAGATTTTTTGGCTATGGTGATACATCTTTGGTGTTTGCTCATGTGGTAGCAGAATTTATGTTGACATTTTATGTGAAATCAGGGAGAAGGATTGTAAGGTTTTATGGCAATACAGTCTGCAAATTTCTGGCATATTTGGTTGGAGAGAAATGCAAGAGTTTTAGCGAATCAATATACTCCTAGAAATTTGATATGGGAGGACACTTTTGGGTGGTGCTTTAGGGGAGTATCCTTGGCTGATACTCAGCAGGCATGGAGTGCCCTATATGCTTTCTGTTTTGTAGCTTTCTTTCCATGGTGGATAACTTATTCTCCATTTTGAGTAGGAATTCTTACACATTTTCATTAATATAATAATTTATTTTTCTGAAAAAGTGGAGGCATGGAGAAATATAACATAGCTGCTTCTCAGAAGCTCCCACAAGTCCATGACCAATAATTCCAATCCCATCCTTCAATAACTTTTCTTTTCCTAAGAACTTTACATTTGTGACTAAAATATAGTGAGAGCCCAAAGAGAGAAAGCGTTGCATCGAACACTCTCAAACGAACAAAACAGAACACAATGAGGGATTAAAATAACAGGTACTTAAAAATTTATATAAGGCTGAAAAGTAACACCAGAAATTATGTATTGTCAAGAGTCAACAAATTATAGCATGTGAGAAAATGATGTTGAAAAACCTGTTGCCCAAATTCAAGTTCACCAACTGACTGGACCAGTGCAGCTAACCAGAACACATCAGAGTAAGGATTTCCAGTGTTATCATTATACTGCCAGACACAACAGAACCAAATCAAATCTGGTTGAACCACAGAGCATATCCAACAAGTAAAGAGAAGAAACAAGAGAGAACTAAATAACAGGGCACCCAAGACCCCAAAAAGAGCAACTACTATGCATGGATTATACACGGGCTTTCCAAGAAAAATGGCGTGCAATATGCTGATATCTAGAGAATTTTGGAGGTGAGATGCAACAAATCAATGCAAAGTGCAAACAAGAACATGACATTGGATAGGGCATTTTGCATGCCTGAACTTTAAATACTGATAAAGGAAGAGAAGGCTCTAAGTTCAGGCAATCATTGACTGCATACTAACCAAAGAATGGGCTAACCCCTAGGATTAGCTAGCGGCATTGCTGCACTCCACATTTCCCTCCCCTTACAATCCTAGCTATAGTATGATTCAAATATAAGAATGCCAAGGTTAGCTTTGGCTAGAGAAGATTACTGTTCCGTGTTATGTTATTTCCATTGACAATTCAAATTGTGATCTGGTCAGACTATCCATTCCTTGGCTTAAATGAAAGAACCTCCAGCGGAGGACAAGCAAGGATACCAATCCACCACAATTTTATTGGTAAACCACTACAAATGTCATTCAGCAACTCTCACTAGACAATTCACATATTCGGGACAATCATGACGAAACACACAATAGCCTGTTGACCTCCTGCCCAAGTTTTCACTTGCGATCTATAGCAAGAATCTGCTCATCAATTTTATTGATACACCACTACAAAAGTCAATTGGTAAACATGCTAGCAAATAACAAAAATAACCCCCCCCCCCCAGCTACCATGCACCATCAATCAAGGAAAACCAAATATTTTTTAACAGTTTCTCGCATCGCATATGAGAGGTGAAAAACGAAAAAGCAAACAGGATTCAAATTGATGCTAAGGAAGACCCTACCTTCAGAAGTTGCAAAATAAATTCAACAGCTTCTCTTGGGCTTTTCTTATCTGTAGCCCTGACCTTAGCAACAGCATGAGGAATTGCCTGAATACAACCAAAACAAATGGAAGCTATAAGTCTTCACACAGTGAGGAAAAGTCTGCAAGAAAGTAACCTTACTTTTTTTCTAGGGAAAAAGGAAATACTATTGAAAGAAAAATTTGAATTGAAATTTGTTTCTTCGATAAAACAAATATTAGATATAAAAAGAAACCATTATCAAGAAAAATAAATGAACTCATCAATCAATCATCATAAATTAAAAATAAAAAGAACCACAAAGAAGTCAAGTTTGGAGATTAATTAAGTCATTTTTCAACAACCAAACATTAAAATAATAATGCACCACATAAAAGTTAAGTTTTGGGGAATAATAAAAAGAACACATCAATCAATCATCTGATTGTTTTTTTTAAAAAAAAGAAAGAACACATAGAAGTTAATTTTGGAAAATAATAAGGCATTCTCAACAACAGAACATTAAAATAATAATGCACCTCAACCTCTCTCAAATAACACTGTGACGCAACATATAGTGAAGATAAGACCATGGTTCTCAAGCCCTAAGGTTACAGACCTAACTATAGAGAAATCTAAAGAAACTTATCGGGTATTTTTATTAAATCTGAATAACAGTCTTAATCTCCATAAAATAAACTAGACATTCTTATTTATATTAGTCTTATAATCCTTTCTATGAAAGGATTCCTAATTAAAGTCCTGTTTGTTTGCTAGAAAGTAGTTGCCTTTTGGAAAGTGAATTCCGAGAAAATATTTTTCGATATTTGGTAATGTAATGAAAAATAAGTTGGAAAACACTTTCTAGTATTTGGTTATGTCATGGAAAATAAGCTGGAAAATAACTTATTAATATTTTATTTTTCTCAAGTTTATTAAAATAATAAGGAACAAATCTTACAAATTAAAAAGTTAAATGAAAATGAAATTGAAAAAAAAATATAATTTCATAAATTATCTCAAATAAATTAAATAATAATCAAAATTATAGAGATCAAATCTAAAAAATAAAATAAAAAATGAAAGATGAAGAAATTAAAATAATAATAATCAACATTTCATAAATTATTTCAAATAAAATAGGTAACAATCAAAAGAATGAGGACCAAATTTGATAAATAAAAAATTTCAATAAAAAAATGATAAGGAAAAAGCAAATAGCAATTATAAAAATAAGAACCAAAGTTAATATAAAAATAAAATTTTAAGAGATGAAATTGAAAAATAAATATTCAAAATAAAATATGTATAGCAATTAAAAGTTTGAGGATCAAATTTGATATAATCAGCAAATAATGACATTTCTATATTTTTCACAACTTCCAGAAAGTGTTTTCTACTCAAATTTTTCAGGATAACACTTTCCTAAAAACCAAGCCAAATTTTCCTTTTACTAGAAAGTGTTTTCCATTGACCAACTTTTCTAATGGCAAACAAACGCAGAAAAGTTTGGAAAATGGTTTCCCGGAAACTACTTTCCGAGAAACAAACATGGCCTAAGACTTTAACTAATTAATAAAATTCATCTACCATTAGGATATCTAAATAATAAAATACTAATTAAATTAAAAGTTCTAAACTAAGTAGAAAATAAATAATTAAAATCCAAAAACTAAGTAGAAAATAAATAATTAAAATCCAAAATTAACTAGGAAAATAATTAAAACAAGAAAACAAGGCTTCATATAAGATGCTTCCAGGTTTCTTTACAGATTTCTTTTTAAGCTTGGCCTTTTCAATCATGTAAACAAACCCTTGGATAATTGTTTTGCATCAATCTCCCCCACTTGAGAGAAACTTATCCTCAAGTTGAGTTTAATAACTGGAAAGTACTTGTAAAGGTCAGCAAGATTAAAGGTCTTCGATATGCCCATGTTATCTGAAAGATCAATAACATAAGCAATATCATTGATTTTCTTCACCACCTTGTAGAGACCATACTTCTTCATCTTCAGCCAATCATAGATGCCTACTAGAAACCTCTCCTTGCACAAGAAAATCATCACCATGTCTCCTTGAAACAATTTAACTCGCCTATGCTTGTTTGTTGTGTGCTTATTTCTAGCAACTAAGTATTCCAGTTTACTCTTAACCTCTTAATGATAGCTCGCAGCTGTTCAACCAAATTCTTAGCTAACTTGCTAAACCCAGCAACTTTGAGCAAAGAATGTAGATCAAATACATGGTTGGGAGGCTTTATTTACACAATCTCAAATGGTGTCTTGCTAGTAGCGCTATGATTGGAATTGTTGTAACCAAATTTTGCCTTGACCAATGCAACATCCCACTATTTAGGCTTATCCCCTCAATGTGATGAATTAGATTGCCCCAAGTTCTGTTTAGAGACTTTGTTTGGTCATTAGTTTGTCAATGAGTAGTACTATTATACTTCAAAGAGGAATTAAACATCTTCCACAAGTTAGCAAAAAATGACTAAGAAACCTTTAGACATGATGGATTTTGGAATATCACGCTACCTCAATTATCTCCCTGAAAAATAACCTAGTCCTGCTTATCACATTCGTAGTCTTCTTGCAATGTAAAAAATGTGTCATCTTTAAATATATATCCATAACAACAAAAGAAAAATTCATTCCTTGCTAAGTTCGTGGAAGACCTAACACAAAATCCGTGGAAACATCTCCCCAGATAGATTTAGGTACAGGTAAAGGGATGTATAAGCTAGTGTTTTGTGATTACCCCTTAGCTGGTTGACAAGTAAAAGAGTGTTGAAAAAATTTGTTTGCATTACACTTGAGTTGAGGCTAGTAATACTCATCCTCCGAAGCTAGCACTGTTTTGTCTCTTCCTCCATGACCTTATAATTCACCACCATGCAAGTCTCAAATCAATTTCTCGCATAGGGAACTGCAAGAGATACATAGTCAATTACCTTACATTAAGCAACCATCATGTATATAGAAATCTCCATCAACTCAACCATTAGAACACTTCTCCCATGTCTCCTGAAAATCAGCATTTTCAGCGTACAACTCCTTCAAACACTCAAAACCAAAATCTCGCTATGAAAAATGATTAGTTTATACAGGCTTTCACCTAATGAAACTGAACTTCTAAAGGAATGTAATCCACCTGGACATCATATCCATGTTGATTTTCTTTGACTATTCAGAGACTTCAAAGCTGAATGATTTAAATGTAAGATAAAATCTTTGTTAATCAAATAACACTCCTTAATTTTCAAAACCCTTACCACAACATAAAGTTCTTTATCATAGGCAGTCCACTTCAAGCGAGCTTCGTTCAAGTTCTCAATGAAAAGGTTGGAGGATGTTTCTCCTAGGAAAGAACTCCAATACCCACTCCATATACACCACATTCAACCTCAAACAACTTGTCAAAGTTGGGTAAAGCAAGCATTGAAGCATTCCATAGCTTATCCTTTATTAAGGCAAAACTTTGTTCTTCCTCACCCCACTAAAATTCCTCTTTTTCAAACATTCAGTGATCAGTGCCACAATGCTATTGAAATTCTGAATAAATCTCCAATAGCCAAGCCATGAACTCCACACATTAATATCTTAGGTGTGGGCCAATCACAAATTGCCCTCACTTTCTCCTTGTCAACTTCAACTCCACTAGCTCCTACAATAAAACCCAAGAATAAGCTGCACTTTTTCAAGTTGACATACAACTTATTTTATGCAGATTATTTCGCTCAACTAAGTGCAAAAATTACATTGTATATTCTTGCACAATTTGGTAACCTTAGGAACACCTCTAATACTTATGGATTAAAAGTTAATCATACATATTAAAATCTACCTCTCAACAATTACTCCATCCCTCTCACCTCCAATAGGTTACCCCACTAAACTAATGCCCCATGCTTCAATTTAAACCCTGCAATTTTTATCATTCTCGAATCTAAAATTCCCTTATATCATAAAACCAATCACATGCAGCTAACCAATCAAGAAACTCTACTCTTAAATCACCACCAACAGAAGAAATCTCAACTTTCATAGAGTAGTCTTGATCATACATTATTTCTAGCAACCTTATCTCGATCTTCTTCATCAGATGAATACCAAAATTCATATTGACCACGAGGATTTGCACGAAATAGTTCAGGTACAGGTTAGTTGTGAGCATCATCCTTGGAGCGTGCCTCTCTTCTTCACCAGTTCATGTTTACACACAACCCTACTAATGCCTTGAGCATGGTTGTAAGGTCATCAAATATGGCTTTGATGTCGCCAAACTCAGTTTGCACTTGCACCTCTAACGCTGATATTGCTACTGAATGGCAATCTAACTAATCCCAAAAGGCTTGCATCCCCTAATCATTGTTACGAGGATGGTTGCCTCCAATGATTTTCTTCACGGTTTGCCATTGATCTGGATGTTAATCCGCTCTAATACCACTTGACTCAACGTATAGCAAAGATAAAACTAGAGTTCTCAAGCCCCAAGGTTATAGACCTAACTATAGAGAAATCTAGAGACAATTCTCAAGTATTTTTATTAAATCTAAATACCAGTCTTAATCTCTATAAAATAAACTAGACATCCATATTTGTATTAGTCCTAAAATCATCTATAGGAAAGGATTCCTAATTAAAACTTACATAATTAATAAAATTCATCTAGTATTAGAATTCCTAAATACTCAAAACTAATTAAATTAAAAATCATGAGTTAAGTAGAAAACTAATAATTAAAACATGCAAACAATAACTTCAAGCTTCATATGAGATGCTTCCGGGTTTCTTTGCAGATTTCTTTTCAAGTTTGGCCTTGTCAATCTGGTTTATAAACTCTTGGGGTAATTGTTCGACATCACATTTGTTGCAATAGTGCTAACTTGTGCATGCTTACCTCAAAAAAAGAAAAAAGAAAATTCAATATAGACTTAAATTGATGGTGCCTATATAAAGAGCAGTGTGTTCTATTTGATTTTCTAAGCCAGGGTCAATTCTGTAATTTTAAGATCTTCGAAAGTCATTATGTAATTTCATTTTCAGTAAGGTATTTTTGTGGTCTTAAAAGAATTGGCCAGTGCACTACTTCACCATTACACAATTGACTGACTAGCTAGCACCACTCAAGGTACTCTCCTATGTGCGCATCTTTAAGGCACCTCCCTTATTGGGATATATTGGATTATAGGTTATGATCCCATATTTTGATATATGACGGAGTCATATACGAGGATTGCAGCCACCTTGATTAGGTCTAATGCAGCTTCTCTTATTTGTGATGCTTTAGAATTCCTAGGAGTGATTTCTAAGAACCTTGTTGTGATGCTAGGTATTTCTTTTATGTAGTTCTTGATTTTGTTTACTTCCCAAAACATAACCTAGCCTAACTGCCTAACCTATAAAAAATTCCCAAGTTTCCAAATCACCAAGACAACTATAACTTGTAAGCCTTTAGTTATTTAGGTGTTGTATTCAAAGATTCCTGCATCACATGCACGCACATCAAATCTGACACAAACTCAATACATATATCCTACCTCATTGCATTACCTCAAGAACAAAGTACTCGGGAAAATCATGAAAGTCATTTGGCCTAGCAAGGCAGGAAACAAAATCAGTTAAGGTGTTATTCCAGCATGCTTGCCAAAAGTCAGACCACAAGAGTTAAGAATCTCACTTGGGGAGTCCAATGGCTGCATCAAACCTTCGACTTTTGTAAAATTTCACCAAATGGAGCAAGCCAGCCCAATCATTTTCCTGTTAATCCATAAAAATAAAAAATAAAAACACTTCACCCAACTATCTTAAAACAATCATGCAAAATATGTCTTTATGATCCCTAAGTTCAGGGAAGTTCAGGTGCTGAATCGAAATGCATCTTTACAAGAAACATATTTAGGTTGCTACTAAAAAGTGTTTCTGACTATGGGATTTAAATCTAGTACAATATATAAAGTGTGTTTGAATTTAAGAACAGAAGCAAACACCAAACTAGGGAGAGAAAAAAACACACCCTCTTTGCAAATAAGCTTGGAATATGTTCCATTAATGATAAAAAGTTCTTGATATGTATGTAAGGAGCGTGGAAAGTGGCTATAGTACCTCAGAAGCAGTATTAGCCAATGCAAATGCAGTCTCAATTCGAACTCTCCAGAAGGCCTAGTCAGAACAAAACAGCATTGAACTAATCACATTCTGTTCAAAACATGAATCAAAATCAAGCATGATAGAGAGTAAAACCTTGGTGTCGTTGAGGAAATTATTCATAGCATTTGTAACAGAAAAGGAAAGCTGTGGTAAAGTTTTTAATGCTGCAATTGCTTGCGCCTGTGCAACAACATCTTCATCCCTCTCTAATTGATTGATCTGATTTACATTACCAACTTTTACAAGGTTATTTACCAATTGATATTCAAAGCAGCTACTACAAGAGAATTCTATGGAGCAACAAGAAAAGCAACAGAATCAAGTAGAAATGTTCAAAACAAATTAACACAGACACAAAAGTAACTCATACAAATGACTTCATGCTTAGGGCAATCATCTTGTATCCTACAAAAATAAATTTTACATATTACTATTTACAGATAAAATGGGTAAACATTGTTCCTCACATGTGCATAAGCATCAATCATGTGGTAAAGCATCAAGACTTCTCACCACATCTATTACTCAACTGAAAAGGGATGCAAACTATATTTATGAATGTTGTTGAGTGTGGCTATATGATTGACAAGTGACATTATGACGTGAGAGTTTAGATTTGTGGTTGCTTCCTTTATATGACACATGAAAGTTTGAATTTGTGATTGGATTGATAGCATACTGGTTATTTATGAGACTTTTAAGAACAATTTTATTGCATGCTCTTTTAATAAACCTTATAGTATGTGTTTTATAAAACAATCTTTTCAAGATGGGATAATGTCTTAATTTTGAGATGCAAATTTCAAATGTCATATGAGAATGAGTTGACTTATTGTATGTATGAAGATTTCACGAACAATGTCTAAATTCTAAAAATGTTTTTCAAATATTCAAATAATATTAAAAAAAAACATTCAAATGTAATTTAAAAAAAAATAATAACATTATTACAGCATTAACACATGTTTTCAGGGTATATTTTAAAATATTACAAGAAAATTACTTGAATTTTTTAAGTAATATTAATATTAGATATAATTGTATTTAACCGCAATGATTTGGAAACCAAAAGAATACTCCTTTTTAAGGATGCTTTATGTGAACACTAGCTTCTTAAACCAGTTACTTCGATGATATCTAGGAGATTTCTATTTTCTTTTAAATTCTTATATACCATTGGACTTCAGAATACCTTATGAAAGATATTTGTTTTCCGAAAAGACAAACAGTTTATAAAAAATAGACTTCGATATCTAAGCAAATTTCATATTAGACAATTAGGCATGTTCTTAATTTGATAAATTTTAGAGACAACTGATTGTAATTGATAGTTTTAGGATTATAAATCCTGGTTTCATAAATTAGTTGTATGTGTTTTGCATAACAGAATTCAATATAAACTACTCACATTAATTAGTATTAATTTAACGCATGATAATAGCCTAACATTATTTCTCTACAACATTTTTATTTTATATAATGAACTTTTTTTTTCCTATTAAACTATATCTGCATGATTATATACCGACCAATCTCTTTTGCCTACGATTAAGAAACATAAATTTACTAGAGAACAGCAAAAAGAGGGGGCAGAGAGAGAGAGAGAGAGAGAGAGAGCTAAGATTTTTGTGGCCGGGACTAACACAAGGGTCTGTAACTACTAGGTTATTGTATTTGAAGCAATTTCAATTCTTATTCCACAAAATAAATTTCCACATAGCACTATTACTTGTGAACAATATTTAAAGCTTCAAACAGAGTTGGCAGTACAAGGTGGCCAGACCTTGGAACTTTTTCAAATGCAGTTGACAAATAGAGAGCATATATGTCAGACACCAACCAACCGGGAAAAGTCATGATTATGACTTAATTATAGCTAAATTGTGAGCATAGCAAAATGAAATTCATTTGCTTAAATCTATCAACTCACGTTGACCACCATCAATTACCTATAATTACAATATGCAAATACATGCGAGAATTCTACTAAAAGAGCCAGAACATCTTACCCACATCTGTATAGGCTGATTAAAATGAATTTCAGCAAGATATTCCATTTCTGGGTCTGCCCTAATCCATGACAACGGGGATTCCAAACTGAAAGGCAAAGAAATGAACACAGTTAAAAATATATGAACTATGTCCATCAAGAAGAATGTGCATCAAGTAATGATATACCTGGAGCGCATATCTGAAGCAGGCACATCACCATTTTCATCAAAGCCATCAGGTTTTGAACTCTTTTTAGGCTTTTGGAAACGTCTGGCTGCAAGCTTTGAATGGCACTGTATTTCCAATAGCTGCCACATTTCTCCAGCCAAAGGTAGAACTGGATGGTCATACATGCCATCAAGTTCATAAACTCTGATACTCATCATCCCTGGCCATCCAATATCACCCTCCCGGTTTTCAGAATCAAGGTTAAGGAAAGATGCATTTGCATCAGGTGCAGCTGTAAACTCTCGAAGCACCGCCAATTCAACCATATTTTTCCTTTTGTTATAAGAGAACCCCATCCTTTAAAAAGAAGTCCAAAAAAAAGAGGCACATTTAAGTAAAAAAAATAATAATACACCTTACATGCAGATAGGTATTTGGAATTGCACTATTCACAAGACAAACCATACAATTCAAGACAGTTTGCACCTAGTGTATTGCACAATTGAATCAAATCACCAAATCAGACATTGATAAGGCAATGCAGGCAGGAAATGAAAGATAATTGATCACAATAATGGGAAGAGATAACCAGGAAAAAAATCCTGAGTTTCTGAATGGCGGTTCCAAGTCATCAAAAGAAATAGAGTTAAAGCATAGAGAGGAAGCAGATTGCATGAAAGAAATATGACTGCTTGAGAGAACTTGATATCATTCAGTGAAAAAAGAAGATGGATATTGTGCGGGAGACAAAAAGAGGTTGTTAACAGTGGGGGGTAAACAGAACAGATGCTAAAAATATTTTTGTATTAAACAGGCTTAATATTTCAACAACTTAGAAATTAGCTTTTGCATGCATTATGCGCTAAAGTATCAATGAACAATGTCTTAAGTCATTAAGTATTTGCAGAATTTTATCAACCAAGTGATTATAGAGGAAGTGATACATGTTTTGATCATGTTTTCTTCATTTTACAAGTGTAGCATGTTATCTATCATATCTAATGTATTTTTCAATTGTCTCTCAATCTTTCAATTCACGATGTGAAACAAATTATGATTCTATAAATGAGCTTTCCAATTCATGAGTTGAATCTTGGTTTGCCAATAGACAAGCAATATGTAGATCACAAACCATATACCTTAGCACTGGACATCCACAAGAGCAGACCCATCGCAGGAAAAATTCTTTCACAAATGGGCGCTCAAGATTTCCAACCTTAGTAGCGAAGTGCCGGAACTGCATCTCACAATAAATGAAATTAAAATAGAATGAACAATATGGTAGCAAAAATCTGCAAAATTCACAAGAGTAACATATAAAATGTAAATACACTATGCAGCAAAAATTAATAGATGATTTACCTTAGGAAAAAAAAGTTCCAAAATATGTAGTTAGGCAAATTGTGAACCTACACTATAATCCTTCCTTTCTTCTCTTCACTAATTTGTTAGCTTTACAGTTAAAAGAAGTATTACTTGTAATAAGATGAGGAGCAACGTACACATCCTGAAACTAAAATCAAATACATATTTCTAGTAAACAAGCACAATTATTCTATAATTCAATCAAATACTTTTGAGGCAAAGCATCAACAAAGTATATGCGTGTGTACAATCTAAAAAATGACCTTTTTCAGTTGGACTTCAGCATTAGGTGAACTAATAACCAAGGATAATGTGATAAAATGAGGGTAGCAGTTGAGAAATGTTGTTTTTGTTGAAACAATTGAAGACAGTGAATCACTCGCTTCTGCATCATGCAGTTGCTAGTAAAGAGTGTTGTTTGGTTTCTTACTCTCTGTCAATTGGATTATACTCAGGCTGACTCAAATTTTGTCGTGCTGGCAAGGAATGATCGATAAGCAAAGAGATGTGCCACACAAAAAACTATTATGCTGTATTGTATATGAACTATCTGGTTTGAGGCAAATGAAAGTATTTCTATAAGGTTTAAATCTTCATATCCAAAGGTTAGAAAAACAATTTTCACATCATTAATGGATTGCCTTCTTCAATACATTGATTCTTGTCCTATTGAAATTTTACAGAAAGCCTGAATTTTTAAGGTGATTTTCCTTCGTTATCTGGAGGCATCTATTGTTTACTCCAGTATACTCATGGCACCCTTCTAAGCTCAATTTAGCAAATTTCTTGTGCATTAAGAAGAATTATAAAAGGGCGAGCATTGAATTAGTCAAAAATCAGCTTTCTAATCTATCATCATTTAAAGAAAAAGGTTGAACATGTGCGTTGTGCACTACTGTAGTAGTAATTACTAAAATACAGAGTAAATCCACAAAATTGAAAATTTGGAATAGAATAACTATGGAGAAACATAATCACCTCCTTTGTACTGAGTGATCTGACAGGGATTGTATCTCGAGCCCGTGAAATAACTTTCTGCAAAATCTGCATTTCAAAATAAACAAAAATATGGATAATGGAATCAGTAAAAAAAAATAATTCACACTCCATAAATAACCAATGCCATACATTTTTCAAGAAATCTCTACAAAAATTGATATCAATGAAAACACAAAGCATCACTTTTGAGTTCAAGTCATCCATCTATACACAATACAAGTCACGTGATGTGTCACAAAACATTCATCCATCGACCTAAAGTGCAAGCAGCTAGATCTATACCTTGCGGAAAAACTCAGGACCCATTTGCTTTTCCAACATTTGCAGTATTGCCACCTATTGAAAATTAACCAGTCAGCCTTAACGAATGCATATGAAAGTTCTTTATTTAAACAAAATATGGAAACAAACTTACAGACTTCCAAGATCTTATTTTCCCATAAAGACCAATTTTATGGGTTCCATGCAATTCCTTGCAAGAAGCAGAGAAGCTCAAAGCTGTCGCACCACTATCATCGGCCTTGCAAACAGCACAATTAGCCTGCACATCCAAAATATAACGTTCACTTGCATCTTTAAAAATGAAAAATAAACATTGACAATCAACATTTTGCAGTTTATATCATTAGGAGAAGACAGGTTGTAATTAAGATGAAAGAAGAATTTAGAATAATCGGAAAACAAAACAAGTTCTAAAGCATGAGAGAAGTGAAGAAAATGCCTATCAAAAGAGACAAATCTTCCAACAGTCTCATTCTAGATCAAATCATATTCAGATACGCAAATCACAAGGGAATGAGAAAATTCTTCTACCTCAGTTATGCAGTTAATTTTTATATTTATGGAATATGGAAGGCCTCAGTTATGCAGGTAATTTTGATATTTATGGAATATGGAAGGCTGAGATAGGATTTTTTTTGTTAATAAAGGGCTGAAAAAAGAAAACACCAAAGGGGAGCACAACCCTCATGCATGAGGCATACAACATTAAAAGTATTAGGATTTCTAAATAGTAAATTATTAATTCAATTAAAAGACTTGAGCTAACTAGGAAATATTAAAATCCAACATTAACTAAGAAATAATTAAAACTGGAAAACAAGGCATCATATGAGATGCTTCCGCATTTCGTTAGGGATTTCTTTTGATGCTTGGCCTTGTCAGTTTGGTAAACCAACTATTGGGATAATTGTTATACATCAATCTCCCCCATTTGAGAAAAACTCGTCCTCGAGTTTAGTACCTGGAAAGTATTCGTAAAGGTTAGCAAGATTGAAGGTCTTCAATATGTCCATGCTATCCGGAAGATCAATAACATTAGCATTATCATTGATTTTCTTCATCACCTTGTACAGACCATACTTCTTCAACTTATTATAGGTGCCCACTGGAAACCTCTCCTTGTGCAAGAAAACCATAACCATGTCTCCTTGAAACAATTTAACTCAGCCTATGCTTGATTTTTGCACCCTTATTTCTGTCTGCTAAGTATTTTCAAGGAGTTTTGGACAAATCCTCTAATTCTTAGTTTCCTTCTAACCTCTTGATGCATGGCTTCCATCTACTCATCCAAATCCTTTGCTAGCTTGTTAAAAATGGCAGTTTTAGAGCAGTTTTGGACACAAAATGTAGATTGAGTACAAGATTTAGAGGCTTCATGTACACAATCTCAAATGGTGTCTTGCCAGAAGGGCTATGATTGGAACTATAGTAACCAAATTTTTCCTCAACCAATGCAACACCCCACTATTTAGGGTATCTCCCCAATGCTACGAATAAGATTGCCCAAAGTTTTATTTAAAGACTCTATTTGGTCATTAGTTTGTGGATGAGCAATACTACTAAACTTCAAAGAAGAATTAAACATCTTCCACAAAGTTAGCCAAAAATGACTTAGAAACCTAGTATCTCTATAAAAAATGATAGATTTTGGAACACCAATCTATTATCTCCTTGAAAAATAGCCTAGCCATATTGATCGCATTTGTAGTCTTCTTGCAACGTATAAAACATGTCATCTTTAAATATTTATCCACAACAACAAAAGCAGAATCCATTCCTCACTAGACCACAAAAACAAACAGTGCCTAAATCACCACAAAAAAAAAAACTTAAACCTTCAGACAACCTTACCTTGATCTTTTTCATCAGATGACTACCCCCGTATTCATATTGACCATGATGATTTTCACGAACTAGCCGGCCGCGGGCATCATCCTTGGTGTCTCTCTTCTTCCTAATTCATATTAGCACGCAACCCTAATGCCTTAAACCTAGTTGTAAGGTCATCAAATATGTTGTTGATGTCACCAAACCTGGTTTGCACTCGTCTCTCTGTAGTTGTTATCATTACTAAATGGCAATCTAGTTGATCCTAAACAGCCTGCATCCCTTGAGATATTTAAAAGCCTCTCTAGACCAGTACACATATTGTGCTTAAAGAATTTGTTGTTTTGATAAATGATAATACCCAACCTCAAAGAATCCATGCTCACTCATGACACATCATACCATATAAGAATTGCCTAAGTCCATGCAAACAATACACGTATGAGCTTCATAAGGAAGAAATCAAAAGCATGCATGCATCCATGCAAGCCCGGCCAATAGCAAGAATTCAAAGTCAAGTACATCAATGAGATACACCTCAACATAAAAAAGAAAAACATTATACAATAAAGCACAAGAACCATATAATTAAAACAATGATGGTAAATCAACATATAGGACTGCTCTCCATGGCAATGACCACTATTGGATAAGCAAATAGCCTATCCACCAAATTAAACACTTCAAATGTTCTAACCTTGTATCTGCGATAGCGAGCTTCATTATTTCCTAAAAACTTCTTTATAAATAACTCTGTCAAAAATCCAGCAAGCCCATCCAGAAGCCATTCTGACAATAAGCACCAAACAAGTGAGTCTCAATAAAATAATTGGCATTGTTCAAAATTCATACAAATTGTTTAAATTTCAGTCAACTACAAGGTGCCATGTTTTACCAGACTTACCATCAGTAGGTTCCTCGGGAGTGACATATACCCCAAACCATTGTTTTGCAAGTGCAAAAGCTAGTTTAATGCTAGTGTCAATGGCCTGTCACAAAAACAATGGTGAAGTTTGAGAATGCAACACATCTACAATGAAATTAGCATGCGAGACAGCCATTGACAAGAGACAACAAATACTACTCCCAATTTACATTTTATGCATTAAACTTTGCATAGAAATGAAGTTTTAAATAATTAATTTCTTACCGAAGCATTAAAAACTTATTAAAAAAGAGGGGGAGGGGAGAAGATGAAGCTCATGCGTTGATGATATAGTTTACAGTTTCCTATTCTAAATTCTCTTCCACCGTCATGCCAATGTTGCAATATTTTCTTCAATATCTTAATAACATCAATTCACATTAAATTCAAAATCTCATATAATGTTCACAATATATGTAAACAAAATTGGGAGAAGACTGTAACATTCTTTATAGATATAAACAGATTTATTTTTACAAAGATGTATCAAGTCATTAAGATATAATACATTATTCCTTACAGAACATTTTTACAACCTCTAATCAAACACCTTGTTGAAAAATCAGCAAACATGGAGCAACTCATGTAGGTTTTCTTTTAGGTGAAAGGTTTTTTTAACATCGAAAAGGTTATTATCACATCTGTGTGCAAGAGTGAGTGAGTGAAGTGTTCAATCAGGAAAAAATCCTCCACAATATCAAAATATTCTCAAAATGAAAGTCTGGGCAACATTTCAACCCCACTATTGCTTATTCAAAAGCCCTTTACTAGACTCCATTAAAAGGTAAAACAAAGCATTCTATCAACTTTTTTGCATGGTAATAAAAATGATAAAAACAGCAGAAATGGAAAACCTAGTTATCAACAGGTCCTCCAAGAAATGAATGAGAGCAGGAAACCTGTAGATGAATGAATTTCCATGGGCTCTCACAAGAATGACAGCAAGTCTAACTTGGACATCCAATCATTGGTTTAAGTTCCATACTAGTTGCAATGACCTTATGCTATAAAATGTCAGTTGTTGAGGGGGGAAACAATAGCCAGCCACCAATAAGTATGCAATGTCATTGTAAACTGACCATGTATCTCCCATCCTCCATTCAACGTCACCTTCTAAATCAAATTATCAAACACATATAGATTCTTAAATAGGGATAAAATGTTGGACTTTGAAGCCTAAATAAGATAGATTCGTCTCCCTCGTGGTTAGGAGGGGTGATTTAAATATCAATAACATATTTTACTACAACAAAGATGAGTCATTGTCATTCATGCAAATTGTATGCAGATAAGGAAGCAAAATTTGATAGTAAATCATAACAATACTAGCAAATACTAATACTATGGTTCAAGGTTGTCAAAAACGCTTTTTTGACACGACACGGAATATACAATATAAACTCGAATCGTAAAATCATAAGTAAAATATTTTAACTAATTATATATTAACAATTTCAATCAAGTAGTAATTAACAATATAACACAATTAAAGTAAAAATAAAATAAACAATAGAAAAGACCAAACACCTTTATTTTATTCACATTGATTCCTCTACTTCTTGGACTCGACCCACTTACTTCGTCATTTACAATAAACGAGTCCCTTCAAATTTTGATAGACCATTTAACATTAATTACTCCAAGGGTCAAGCATGTTAATTTACAACTTTTATTCTATATATTTGCCAGCTGAAACAGAGTAATATATCAATTGATATGTTAATAATTTACATAAGAAATTATGAAGAATGAATTGGTATTTTAATTTTATGAAAATAAAATCCACAAATAACTTGTATCATTAAAAAAATTATAATAATTATAGTCAAAATCAAGCCCTTGATTATCAAATTGCACAAGTTTCGCAAGATATAAATTTAAAACAATGAAAATGATGAGGTACATATTACCAGAATGCACAATTTTATATGTTTTTCAAACTCGTAAAATCAGTCCAATTTTACTGAATTTGACTGATTTTACTAGTTTTCGAGTTTTAATCCGATTTGACATGTCAGATACATGTTGACTAGTAAAATCGTAAAATTTTAAGAGTCAACTCGCTTTTTTTACAACATTGCTATGGTTGACATTAAATAGAAAGAAAAAAAGATGTCAATAGATTTCCTAGTGAGAAAGAAATATTCTTTACTGGCACCAGCCTCCCTTTAACTAAACCTCTCCCCCCTATGTAATCCTGTAAAAGCATATGAACCACCATTATTGCAAGCAAAAAAGGAGAAAGGATCTCTTTACACATACCTCTGGATCAAGTAAACCAAGACGTCTACCAAGAAAATTCTAGTTGACTCATTTGCATGATTTTTCTAAACTAGCTTAAACATCAACTCTTTCGAACTATCCCCATTCCGCCATCACTATGTTCCCCACTAGCTACATATAAAATCCACCAACCAACAATAAAACCATTGTATAAATGACATATAACTCATTGAGCACTACACTGTCAACTAGCCAAGACCTATCCAAGATCAGATCTTTAAGCAGTCATATAACCAAAATAATCCAGTAGAACAATTTTTTGGGGGAACATAGTAACGAAGGTAGGAGTAACATTTATCAACTGCTAGAGAAAAATTCATTAAAAAAAAATCACAAGATCATTTTCAATTATTTTAATAGTTTTAATAATAAAGAACAAAGAAACCATCCAGGCTAAGAGCTCCTTTGTCAACCCCATAACTATCCATGTTGCATCCTCATCCTTAAACTACCAATCCAGCCAAGATGTGCCCTCTAGATAAAGAGTAGCTCCTTTGTCAAGCCCATAACTATCCATGTTGCTTCCTCATCCTTAAAGTACCAAGATGTGCTCTTTAGATAAAGAGCACCATAACCTAGATCCTTAATCTTTTAGATTTGAGAGCATATTCCTTAGCATATACAATTCCATTTAAAAGAAGGTAAACCAATAAGATCTAATAAGGGTTCCTAAGAATCTTCCAAACAGTAAAAGTTCGAAAAAAAGGAGAAAGGAAAGGTAAAGTCAAAAGATTATTTCATATATCAACAAAATGTTTGCCCTCAAGAACAATATCAACATTCAAGTTGATTGCTCAATCCAACTAACACCCAAGGTATGAAAGGAGAAAGTTTCTATCATAACATTATCAACATTCAAGTGGGAAATCACTCAAGATGCAAGGATAGCAAGACTTTTCAAATGCTGGAAAGGAAAAATCAACCCTTCAAAAGTTTGGACCTTGTGACATTGTTATAAAAAGATCACTCAAATACCAAGGTCCTTTCAACTACTAGACATCTTTCATCCTAGCTTCAAAATACTCGGAGAGATGAAATCACTCTTCCAGGTAAGAGCAGTAAGCAATCTAAGCTCTTGTGAACTACTCCAGGAGCCTGCCAGAGGGGTATTAGAGTCATGGCACACGTCTTCTCAGGAAGGATGTATTCAAAAAAGGACCTTTATGATGGAAGCTTGCCCTCAAGAACATTGCTCTACCAACCCATTTTCTTCTTGATCTTGGTCTTGTTGTCTAGCCAGTGGAGAATGAAAAGGGAGAAACTTTCGAACCTATAACTTCCAAGGCATGAGCCTAACAAGTTTACCATTACTCTACCCCACTTCTTCTCTTTCTAATAGACAAAATAACGTTCTACTCACGTGTTAAGCAAAGAGCTTCATGCACAATTGAGCAAAAGAACGAAGATCTAAAAGCTCTCTTTATCAATCAAATAGGATCGTAGGTGTACAGTGATTGACTTCACGAGACCACTTATGATTGATCTATTCAAGGTTGACGCTCTATTAAGCACAACTTTTTGGATATTGATTTCTGAATAATTAAATAGACTCTTGTCTATTCTTTCTTCTCTTAAGAGATTTTAATGATAGATAGGCGAGTGTAATGTAAGCTCTCATGCAAGACAGAGTGGCCTTCCTTGTGCTTGGTGTGCTCTTCCTGAAAAAACACCCAAAATGAGGTTTTTTGCATGTTAATGCCTCCCTCTAGTGCCCATTGATCAAAGTCCCAAGCTTGGGAAATCTTCCCACGTTGTTGTCTTTCTCTTTCTTTTAAGCTAGAAAGATGCAATGCTTCAAAGATGTCTCACATGAGACCCCTTTATCAACCTCATCAGCTTGCACCTAGAATTCAAACTAGTCCACAATCTAAAAGCCTCCTATCAAAGTCAACCCATGTCACAAACCAATCCCTTTCATCAAGGGAAAGACCTTCATCAGTTTAGCACTACCAAACTACAACCTCTACTCAAATAGGTCTACCAGCGAATTCTTAGTTTCAGCAACAAGAAATCCAGTATACCATGCTTCAACCTCAGCAATGATTGTCCTTGTCAGATATAGGCTATGAGGTCAACGAAAGGCAATAAATAAATCTTGTTCATCAACCAATTCTAAAACCAAAGAAGAGCAGGTTCCTATAGGTAGTTGGAGGCATCTTCTTTGAACTAAGAACTCGGTGGATGAAACAAGGCAAGAGGGTCGGTCTAGTTTCCTACCTTTATTTACATTGACTAGCCTAGCTAGCTTAAGAATGGAAGGCTTTGAAAGACCATTAGCTGGTTTATGGCATCAGGATAGCTTATGAAGAAGTCAGATCAGAATTGTCCATGATCAAATCTCCTCATAGCAATCCAACCTTCCTTCGCCCGAGAAGGGTGACAGTTGTTGCCTGCCATGCAGAGCTTTGAGTCCATTCCTATCTAGCTTTGAGCCCAAAGGAAGGTGTGGGTAGCATAGTGAGATGCTTCATGCAATTGCATAAAAGACTACCTAAGCTCAAGCAGCGGATGCTACATACAAGGATAGAAGATCTAGCTCAAGCTACAACTTATTAGGAATTGTCCAGTTCAATGAATTCCAAGGTCAAAGGGAGAGTGACAAAGGGCTATTCTTCGATTAGGTATGATTCAACTTTAACCTTCCCAATGGGATCGATGGTATACCAAACAAACAAAAATTGCTGAAGTTTAGTTTTGTTAGGGTCGATAAAACCTAAAGGCAAGATGCAAAGATACAAGCTTGAAGGGACGCTTATGATTTTATAAAGAGGCTTGTTCTAGTGCACTATGATTTTTCAGCCTTCTTTAGCTGCGTCAATCTGTCGATTCAATCCATGGCATTCTTCTTTTACACAATAGTATACCTACTTAAGATACACTAACACGAAGGTTGCATAGCCTAGTAAGATTATAAAACACAATGTATGGTCTAACCTAAATTTTGTCTTCCTCCAAATTAATTCAACCATTTCATCACAACTTGCCTACTATGACCTGAGACAAAAGAGAGAAGTTAAAGGGATCTATTCACATGGGCAATATCAATAAATTGTTGACAATGAATAACAAAAGTTGACCAACCTATGGAACTTCTTCCTCAAATCTGAAGTTAAACAAACTCCTAGATCTTTTTCCCTTGGTTTTGAACACTAACTAGTAGCACTCTTGTAAAACTTCTTTAGTTCGCAAGTTAAGTCCCAATACCTTCTCTTTTTTTCTAATAAACATCCCATTGTCAATTTTAAAGGACTAGAAATACAAAAAAGTCTAACAAGCCATAGACACTAGAAAGTACAATATTATGTTAAAAAAAAAAAAAAGCATAAATAGTTCAACATTAGCATGATAATATAAAGATCAAAATGAATTATGCACAAGCAAATAAGAATTAGTTTACGTGGTTGTAAATAACCCTTGCTGGCCTTAACATTATTATCAACATGATACATGTTTTACGTTTCGAATAGGCTGAAAATAACACTTTTGACAGTATATCTAAACATAAATTACACAAAAAGTACTCATGGGAATATTTGCATGGAATATCCAAAAAGTGCAAGATCTAGAAATTTAGCAAGTGAGCACACCTGATCAATAACCGTCTCATCATATAAAACTTGAGAGCTAAAGACACCCATTGAAGCTCCCAGATTTGTTGAGGATACAATCATCTCTGGAGCTAAAAAAACTTGTGTGTATGACCCAAATGGAAATTTTGCATCAAGGTATTCTTCATAATGGCTGTTGAAAGTATATTGCAAGTCAGTAAACAATGCAAGCTAATGTTTAGAATATTTATTTCAATTGTCAAAACCATTTGAAAACAAGAGTTAGATGGCCAAGATGACAAACTTGAACGCATTATGAAAAATTTTGATGGTATTCCGGAGCTTTGACAAATTAGATGGCAAGCACATGTGTGATATGAGACCAACATGAGGATCAGGAAGTATTTCAAATGGTGCAACCACCAAAGATATCCATTGAGCAGTCACAGGAACATCTAATCTGTAGACAAATGTTTTGTGAGGAGGATCATCCTTGCTCAGAACCTGCAATATGTTAATAATGAAACATGGAAAGTTAAAATCAATAAAAACTAAAAGCCTAATACATAGTCGACAACCACATCTTTGTTTACAGCATCCACGAGCATGATGCTCATTCTGTTATTAGGCACTCCCAATGCAGCACTCCCACACTCACACTCTACCCATGGATCTCACTTTTATGTGAGAGAGTGAGCACCACACCAAGAGCACAAAATACTATAAATTCAAAAAGCATTTAACTACATCAAAATTGTTAACAATATGTATATGGATAAAGTAGCAATAATCATCAATGTAAATCCCAAATCCCAAACTCCAAAAAGAGTGATTCAAAGTAAAATCTCATACAACTAAATTAAGTCTTCAACTAAGATTATGACAAAAAATAGCTAGTGATCTAGGATTGTTAGAAACTTATATCAAACAATTTTACTCACAGCCATAAGAAAGAAAAGTTGCCAAAGGCTAGACAAGTGCACTAAAGGCCAAATAAAATTTGGAGCTAAATTTTTTAGGCACATGTAAGATGAGGTTTAGCTGTTATATAACATTCCTTCAAAACAAATTTACAATAATTCAAAGGAATCCAAATTGAAGAAAATCAATATGCTTGGTCATCATGGTTGAGTAAATTGATAACTTTCTTGATGCTTTGCTACCCATCTTGGAAATCATAATTTTTTCCATTGCTTTCATATTGTCCACATGTAAGCAAGCATCCAGCAAAACATCTTACCATGCATCTCAAACTGAAAATTATCACATTCTTTACCATGCCATTAACAATTCCTACCTTTTTATCATCTAAAGTAGTTAATAACCTTTCCTCATCGATGAAAATTATTGCATTTTTCCCACGAATCCAAATAGGTTACCTAGAATAAAATTTTGACCCCGGTAACATTAAGATTATAGTACTTGGATGTCATTCCAACTTTCATTCCACGTGTGTTCGTATCTTTTCAGATTAAAGCATTTATCTCAACAAACTTCACTTTCAACAATCATTCCCACTTTTGTTCTACATGACTTCATATTTCCCACTATCATTCTACAAGACTTCATATCTTTTAAGACTACGGAATTGATCTCTACCAACTTCACTTTCATAGATCCCTACTTTCATGTCATATGACTTCTTGTCTTTGAAGACAAATGCATATATTAAATTCTCGATATACTCAACCATAAAACATTCTCAATAGTAGTGAAATGACACTAGATTTTGTTAAAGTCAACAGGTAGAAAAATGTCGACAAGGAACCATTCCATCATGTTGCTTTTTTTTTCCTGAAAGAACAAAATAGGTGAAATAGAAAATACTCTAGTACTCCAACTGATATGCTGAATTTATGAGAACTACCTCCACAATTCATCTCACATAACCAATTTGCACTCTCAATAATCTGGTTGCATTCAATAAACAAGTGTATCTTGAACACGGACTACACCATTAATTTTTCTTTTCAAATACATGGACACATTCATCAATTATACACTTTATTATTTAAACTATTGGAACTCCGAGTTAGTGACATATTTAGCTTGCAATTCCCCCAATCTTCTGCTCTCAAGAGTTAAGGGTCCTTGCTTGTGAGAGGACATAGAAAACATTCCAACAGAAGATCAAGCAACCTGACTCCATTGGACAAATAACAATTTGCAATGTCTATACTAACAAGTCCTAGAAAAATGTGTGCATTGCACCCACATATCATATATACATCAGTACATGTGTGTGAGCACGCACTAGTTCATTACGATAAATATTTTGAAGAAAAAAAAGAACACATAGCGATTGCATAACCTAAATGTTACACAAAATTGGTTTTGGTATCGAGCAGAAAAGTGAGTCAACTACTACACATCAAACCTTCTTTTTGACAATGATAATGCCTCTTGGGTGAATAAAGGCCAAATTGGTGAAATGCACTTTATCACAATCTACTTTCTTTAGTAGCAAGTTAGCTTGCACTTTGTTATCGGGTTGTAACCAACAAGCCAATAACACCTATCAAAGGACCCGTAAGTGATAGTCGATAGGCAATAACTCCTTTACTTCATCTTTCACCCTTTCCTTTTCAGGTAAATCAATGTCAAATAAAAAAGGTAAAAAGCAAAACAAAAAGTCACAAGTCCTTCTAAGATTTTACTATAGTTGAAGGGGGAGAGGCAATCTTTAATTTGCAAAAATTACCTTCCATTTGGCTATTAATTGAGTTTTCAGGATATATTGTTAAGCCATAACAATCAAATTTTTTGTCCTTACCAAGGCATTACCAACCAACCTCTCAAGTTAAATCTAAACTAAACAAAGCCTCAACCCCAACGATGCATGCAGTGAGTGTGAATTGAACCTATCGCTGCAAATAATGCACCAGCATGAAATCAAACCGGTTTGTAACATGGATGGTATCCCATGAATTGGAAGACTAACAACTAATGCAATTCCCAAAGGTAGTGAAACTAGAAACAAGATTTTACTAGAGTTAGCAATGTAATCATTGGTTAGCAATGTAATCATTGGTTGAGATCTTTATCTCCAAGTGCCAAAGTAGAGATTTAAAAGCCGATAGAGTAGGAGTTCAAACACTCTAACTAAGCACCTTTAATTGGGTGCCCTAGGTAAATGTAAAAAAAAAAAAAACACCTAGGGAATGCCCTTCAACCAATATCATTTTTACATGACAATTGAGCTCATAGATTATTTTTGAGCTCATGTCCCTCCACACATTCATGTCTATTTGTGATGCAATCAAGATTCTTATATGCAATTGCTTGATCCAATCAAGAATCTTACATGCAATTGCTTTTGCAAGGATTTTTCAATGAAGCATTGTTGTGCCATAAACATGCATCTCAATAATATTTGGTCACCAAATAGCAACATTCTTTTAATACGGGATGTTGATTGCAATTTATTAGAAGTATCAAAGAGTTTGTAAGAATTTAAAATTCTACATCTTCTTGGCTAAAAGTCAGCTGAATCAATTATGAATATGAATATACTCCTGTAAAAGCACTCTGAAAGTATAGGGTTTGAGAGAATATTAGCAGTTCTAATACAGGCATATTATTTATCTCACCTGATATAATAAGCTTCCAGTACTAACAGCAACAAGATTATGGGCAACTGTAAACTCCAAATCATAACTGCAAAAGCAGCTAAATAAATTAGTAGATGGACACCTATAAATTGCTAAATTTATAGAACTTTAGAAAAGAATGTTAGGAATCAAGTAGATTATACCAGCAACGCTGAAATCCTTCATCCATACAAGGGAACCAGCAACGTGCACGCCTTATTTGGTTATTAGTATGTACCACTTCATTGTCAAAATGAATGCCCGTCTCTGCTTTCTCTACCCAATAATTTATGCGCACCAATTTTACATTCTGCATCCAACATGAACCTACATGAGAAACCACAAAGGTGTAAACCACATTATGACAGCTCATGCTGAAATATTACCATATAACATGGAGCTTTGAGCCTTCAACAATATCCAATCAAATTTAGTTACGCTCGTAGATAAGCTAAATATCAGGACACGCGTAACTATTTTGTCTATACTATTATATTTCATAATGTGAGATCTAGTTAAGGAATAAATTAAAGTAAACAAAAAAAAAAAAAAAAAAAACCTTACGTTAATTGCATTTACAAGATATTTTAAAAGTCTGAAAGTCTAACCTATTTTCTTAAATTTCATAAATGATTAATTGCCCGTTACAGGTCATGTTCATTTATGTATTCCTGTTTCTTTGACATTTGACAGAAAAGAAGCTTACAATGAAAACACCTTATAATGTAGATTGGAGAACCAATGAGTATAATTTTAAAAAAAAATTGAAGAAAAAGAATTAAAGCATTTTTATAGCCAAAGTAGAAGATAATGAATTCTATCATGCGCTAATGCTCGAAAAATCCTTGATCCTCCTTTTGGAGAATTTTTATATTATATATATTATGGGTATAGAGATTTTCAACTTATGCTCCATAGCTTTGCATTCCTAAGAATTCAAACTGATGCAAAAGGCTTGATATTTAGCTTCATTTAAATTATTTAACAATCAATCAAAGGTAGTCACATGCCATCATTCTATCTTTTTTTATAAAAAAAGACATCTCATTAAGTAACTGGCAAAATGTTCTTAAAGTAAGAGCAAACATCAACATTGGGAAGAACAAACAAAAGGAAGCTAGAATAAAAGAACTATCCACTCTCTCTACATATTTGCTAAGGAATCATCATCAACACTAAAAGACCCATGAGCATAAGAACATTTGTTCTCTAATCACCGACCAGCCATAATAATTCATAGCAAAGAAGTTCCAAAATTCCCCACATTTTAATTCCATTTTTTTCTGCACAAAATTTGACTTTAAAATTTAATTCCAACAACATTGCTCTTCTAGTGTAGTCGTAGATAATAAATTTCTCAAAACAAAAAACACAAACACATACAAAAGCACTCTGCCACTCACATGCAACAGCATCTACTTATAATTAAGCTAAAATCCAATCTAAATTTCCTAAAAGAACCAGAAAAAAATCAAAATATTCAAACAAGAAGCATTTGATTTGAATAGATTAACCACAGGAACCTGCTTAGGTTCACCAGAAAATGGCACTCCATTCTCCAATTTCACAATCTCTTGCACTTCATTTGGAACCCTAAAAGCTTTACAACAATTAATTAGCAAATTCGGAACACGTTCTCTCTCCAGAGCCGATAAATACACAGCGCCAGCAGCGTCAGCAGCCGAGCTAGGGCTTGTAACTGAGCTCCATCTCTTTTCACTATCCACATTTTGTTGCTGATGTGGATAATATTCATACTCAGTAGCTTCACCATCAACAAATACACTCTCTATTCCTAAATTCTCCGCATGTAACCCTACAATTCCTATATCCGGCACCGCAATTTCCAACTCAGTGTAACTACACAACAAATATATTTGTAAGAAATCATTAGCTCATTTAAAAAAAAAAAGTTAATCTAGTATAAATCCCTAAAATTGAAATTTTCTATAAATTTTAAATGATCAGAAACTGAAAATGAATAAAAAAATACCAAAACAGAATCATTTATTAATAAAAACAAAAAGCAAACGGACCCGTAAATTTGGTGCTTGTCGATGTCGATAGAGAGGCAGAGTTTCTGGTGACGAACTACGGCACCTGAGTTCTCAGGCTTGGCGTCTTCGTTTTTCGGCTTACGAGGCTTAGCCATGGCTTACGTGAGCTAGCCCGCTGGATTTCTAAGATTGAGAGGAGGTGGCTTGGCTTTATTTATACAGGAGGAGGTATGCGGGTAGTTCTCTGGTATTGCGGTCAGCGTTGGAGACGATGTGCCCTATGTTTGATTTTTAGATCTGGATCGTCCATGTGAGGAAAGGATTATCTAACGGTGCATGTAGTCTTTTCATACCATTTGGTACGGTGATAAGTAAAAAACAATTATTTAAAAATATATTAAAATAATATTTTTTTTATTTTTTAATATTAACCTATTAAAATAATTTAAAATTTTAAAATTAAATTAATTTTTTATAAAATAATATTTAGCTAAGTTTCAAAAGATAACTTTATCCACTAAGAGTGTGATTGTTTTAGCTTTTATGGTTAAGGTTGTAGTTTGGTATAATTTATTTATGCACAAAACTCAACTATAAAAAACTAATTTTTTTTATTTTTTATAGTTTTTTTAGTGGATTTCATACCTAAACTTCAACCTTCACAAGCACACATTAAAATTCAACTTTGAGACATGAGACTAGTAAAAGGTACTAGCATTTTGATATGCCTTTACTTTTTTTTATTTTTTATTCATTGTATTGATATCATAAATACTTATACTTGTGCTTGTGAAATTCTATCAATTAAATAGTTTTATTAGTTTTGTTATTAACTAGTTATTTAATTTATACTTTACTATGAGTTACATAAATTTTTTTAATAAAAAATATATATAAGGTTTTTAAATTTAGTTTTTAAAATTTTAATTATAAATCAAAAAGTCCATGCATATACTTAATTAAATATATCAAAAATCATCTATATCAATAAATTTTATTTTGTCTAGTTTGTGGGTTTGATTGTTTAACTTGACTTAATTGGCACTGTTATTTTGGGTTTTAATTATTTTTTTTATCTTAAATATTTCTATGTGATGTTTTAAATTTTATTTTTTAATATTTAATTTGTTGAAAAATTACTTTCGTGATTTGTTTATATGTAGAGTCTGTTTGGTATTGTGGTTGCTGTTGTGATTGTAATTTAAAAAAAAAAAACAGTTTTAGAAAAAATGCTTTTTACAAGGTTTGTTGTTAATTTTGAAGTATTTGGTTAAAATTGCGGTTGAAATTATGGTTAAAAAATAGTTTATTGTGTTTGGTTAATATGTTTTTTGTATGAGGTTTGATTAAAAAACTACTAAAAAAGACATTATGATTATATATATACATTGGCAAAATATTATTGTTTTTATAATTATGATTACATAACAAAATGAATAATCATTGTACATTAATAAAAAAATTTCATTGTTCCATCAAATTATTTGTAATTCCATCTCGTACAAAATCCATATATGAAACCCGCTGTGATCTTTGAATAGTTGAGCGAGGTATAACATCAGATAAAAAATTATTTGGAATGAAATTAAAATTGCGATCATATTCCGAAAAAACCTCACAAGAATTGAAAACTGAAGCACAGTTTACTTACTTGAAACCTAAAGCACAATTCTCTCAAAATCAAGTTCACCACCATATAAAAATTACACACAAGAAGATAATTTACCGAATTCTTGAAATCCGCCAATAATACCAAGAAAATTGATCAACAAAGAGTAAGAGATCGTTTATTTACATGATTACTTCTGCGTTTGAAGCAACCACAACAAACAATACGTTTAGTTATGTCAAAAACGCAAATTAATGTCGATGGGACCCATGCAAATTCGCATTCTGCACGTGAATTTCGAGAAGCAGCTCCTGGCTGCTTCTCAAAATTTAATTTACATGCACAATATAATTCACTTGCACTGTGCACGCCAACAGTGCAATTCACTTGCACTGTTCACGCGAACAGTGCAAATGAATTGCACTGTTTTGCACTGTTCACGTGAATAGTGCAATTCACTTGCACTGTTCACGTGAACTTTTTTTTTTAAAGTGTGTTTATTTTTTGTTTTTAAGAAAAACTAGTTTAGAGTGAATTAAATTTACTTACATTGTCATGTAAACAATATTTTTTTTCTCGAAAAACTAGTGTAAAGTGAATTAAATTCACTTGCACTGTAATATCAAATCAATTTTATTCCTGATAATATTTTATCTAATTTTATATATAGTATTATTTATTTTATGAAGTAATAGCAATAGTTAAATTCATAACATTTAAATTAAAAACCATCAGTATTAATATATATTTTTAAAATTATTTTATAACCTCAATTTCAAAAGCACTCTTAACCAAACATATTAAACTACTTTTTATTCAACCTCAATTTCAACCACAGTTTTAACCAAACATCTATTTTTTCAAACCAACCTCAACTAAAAGTACTTTTTATAAAATAACTTTTTTCAAACCACAACTACAACAACTGCCGCAATACCAAACACACTCTAAGAAAAACACAACAAGTTTGAATGGCAGATTAACAACAAAAGAAGCCCCATGGGAAAACACAATAAAAAACGAAATTGATCCTACATCGGATACAAAATCTTCAAATCAATACTCAAAACCCAAAATGGCAACTACACAGTTTCTTCAACAGACAATTTCCATTAAACAATCAAGATTTTAGAAACAAGTTCCCATTTTTCAAGCTCTTGAACAAGTTAAAACAACAACAAAACAGAAACAAAGAAACACGGTTAATTAAATAAAGAACATGACTAATTGTTATATAAACATATTCAACGCAGAAAATACATATATATCTACGCACTAGAAATAGATGAAAGCAACACAAAAATTAAAAATTTAGAGCAAAATGTAGAAACAATTGAAGATGTAGATAAGGTAAGCACTTGCAGGTTTCTCTCCCGTGAAGGTGTTCCCAGCACAGTTGTGCTTCCTGCAAACTGAAACAATGGAGACTTCTCGACACAAATGATTCAGGTAAAGGTGATCTGATCTTCACTTCACAACAGAAGGGACAAACAGGGAATAAGGATGAACACTGTCTCTAGCATCAATTTTCGTCCAGATCAAGGGAACAAAGGGGACAAGTTCGGGTTGGGAATTTTTTGTATTAAAATCTATTGTTTGACAGGAGAAGGGACAGAGGAGAACAAGATGGAACACTATCTCTGGCGTCAATCTTCATCAATCTTGTTCAAATCAGTTAACAGAGGGGAAGGGAACAAAGCTTAAGCTCGGGCAAGGAAAGGTTTTTTACAAGAAAAAAAGTGAAGGTGGCATGGAGGGAAAAACAAGTGTTAATTGGTTTTCACAAAACTAAGGCCCAACCTCAATTTTTTGTGGGGTCATGTTAAATAAAAAGTGTGGTTGAAAATAACTAAATATATTGTATCTACTTTTTTTATTCATTGTAGCTGCAATGCCAAACAGGCACTTAATGCTTCCGATCAAGTGAATTTGGGCATGAGTTTTATGCTAACAAGGGTTAACATTATTTTTTTGCTGGATTTTTTTTATTTTATAATTTGATATTAATTTTTTAATTGATTTTTTTATTTTTTTTATGTTGAATTAGCTTGATTTTATAATCAAATTTATGAGTTTAATGGGTTGACTAAGGGGACTTAAAATTTTTTTTAAGCTTATAATTGCTGTTTTTTTCATTTGTTTGTTTTTTAAAATTTTATCATAATTGAAAATAAAAAATTAAACTTTGAAATATTTTAAATTAAATATTTTTGGTTAAAATTTTTGAAATGTTAGATGCGTAACAGTTAACACAAGTTTTTTTTTTTTTCGCTGCGTTTATGAAACATCATTTTTTTTTATCCGAACCATGGCAGAGTTCGGATCAAAACTGGTTTCGAAGAAAGCCCCCGAGGTACGACTGCATTTATAAAAATAAACGAAGCACATACAGAAGTGAAAAAAGAGTAAAAACAGGACAAATAAAGAAATCAGTCAATCCCCCCTCCCTTCTTCCCATTTCTACGATCAATCACTACTATTCCTCCCAAACTGCCGCCACTGTAAAACTCCGATACCGCCACCACCACTGCCTCTCTCTTCTCGTCTACAAGCAACTTTCACTTTCAAAACCAGTATTACTTGAAAATCAAATCAATGAACTTATGAAACCCTAAAATTCGTCAACATGAGTATCGAGCCTTTCAATAGGTAACCAACTCGTTGATTCAATAAAACTTAATTAGTACGTAACTAGACTTAATTACTAACCGTATAAAACTTAATTAGTACATAACTCGACTTAATTACTAACTGTTTTCCTTTCCAATTTCAATTTTGTTTGTCAAAAAAACAAAACAAAACAGGCTTGTGAAGCTTGCGGCTCGAGCATTTTATGATGATATAACAACAAAAGGAGATAATCAACCCAAAACGGGACGAAGTGATAATAGGGGCATCGCTGTGGTAGTGCTTGACGCTCTCACTAGGTGCTGCTTCTCTCGCTTTCTCGTTTAATTGATTTTGAGCATACTTGTTTTCATTTTACTAATCAGTTTAATTTTTAGAAGTAGAAGTAACTTTTTTTTTCCATAAATTTTTGTAAACGTTTTTTTGTAATTAATTAGTATGTGATTTATAAGGTTATGTGTGTAGATAATAGTTTGGGGATTGACTCAAGGTTTTAGTGTATTTTAATATGGTTAGTTGTGATTGTGATATATATTGGATCACAGACGACAATGGGTAAGGGAAGAAGATTTGGCCAAGGAGTTGAAATTACACTCGAAGCAACTTCGTCGGACTCTGCGGTTTTTCGAGGAAGAAAAACTTGTGACCCGGGATCATAGGAAAGAGGTTGATGTTTTACTTTGTTTGCATCAATTTAGTCTGGTTGATAGACTGCAGGATAAAAAAAGTCATTAATTGTTGGAAATCTGGAATTAAAGTTTGTATTTTGATGTGCCACTGAAGCATTTTATTTCTCTTTCTTTTTTCTCGCCACAGAATCCATTCCCGAACCATGTTTATTGAAGTAATATTTGCTAATAAGGAAGTACAACTTTGCTCTTTTCTTGTTTTTTCTTATTTAATTGTTTTAGATTTCAGCCTTATTTTCCTTTTGTGGTCATTATCCTCATGTACAGTGCTTGAGCTAAGGAAAAAGAAGAGAAGAGAGGATTTTTAGGGCCTAGGGATGCATTTGTTATCTCTCGCATGAGAGGCTTTTTTTGTGTTTTGAGTTTCCAATTGTTGAACTTCCTAGTTTCCTCTTCCAATAATCTAGCCCTGTCCTCACACTCCAAGTTTTTGTGCCATTTAATAACAATGAACAATCTTGGTGGAAATTTGTGCTTCTTATTCACAATCTTAGATGCCATCATTTGATTCATTAAGGATATCTTTCCTCCTGCATTATTGTTAGTCTTTTGGTTTGTCACAGACGGCTAAGGCTGCGAAGATGCATAATGCTGCAGTAGCTAACACTACTGATGGGCATAGAACCAAGGAGGGAGATGACAAGATCAAGATGCACACTCACTCTTATTGCTGTCTAGATTATGCACAGGTTCTCTCCCTCTCTCTCTTTCTGTGCGTGCATGCACACTCAATATAGGAACCTTCATTTGATCAGCTTTTTCACTGTATTATTTTACCAAATGTTGAGCTGACTTCTTTACAAATTTTGGATTCCAGATATATGATGTTGTTAGGTACAGACTGCACCGCATGAGGAAAAAGCTGAAGGACGAGTTGGAAGACAAGAACACTGTTCAAGAGTACATATGCCCCAACTGTGGAAGAAGGTATTTACTGGTGTTTTTTTTTTGTTCTCATTTCTGTCTGTTTTATTTTGAGAGAAGATTTGTCTCTATCTGTACATATGAGGGTATTTGTTTTTTGTTCGATGTCATATAACCAGATACAACGCTTTGGATGCTCTGCGCTTGATGTCTCTAGTTGATGAGTACTTCCACTGTGAGAATTGTGACGGGGAACTTGTAGCTGAGAGTGACAAGTTAGCTGCCCAAGAAGGTGGAGATGGAGATGACAATGCTAGGAGGCGGAGGCGTGAAAAATTAAAAGACATGCTTCAGAAAATGGAGGTAGCTATTCATTTCTATTATCTTGTTTGTTCAGGATACTAGCAATCTTTTCCCTCTAAATGCTACTTATTATTAATGAAAGCTTGTTATAGAGTTATAGAAGAGGTTCTTGGCAGAAGGTTTGTCATTGAATAACAAAAATATATCCTTTATTACTCTTTGGTATGGTTGGATTTATTTTATTAGCTATGCCGTATCTTTGTTTCTGTATTAGTGATGCAGGTTCTATGCTGTGAAGTTGAGCAAGTGGCCATATCTTTGTTCCTTTATTACTCTTTTTTGGTTTTTGATTTTCTTTTTTACTCTTGGATTTCTCCATGAACAGAGAGCATATGGAGATCCTAATCCTTTATTTTACTCATAACTAAAAGAATTTCACAATGTCATAACAATGAGGATTTGACTTTTGATGTTTTTCCTAGGCATTATGAATGTTTTCGAATCATAAAATCTGGGCATTTTTGAAACCTAACTCTTCTTTTTCAGACTTACCATCCCCTTTTCCTTTTGGTTTTCTTTTCTCAAGGTAGTTTTCTCTTGTATATTCCTTTTGTGTTACATTTAGATAAGCAAAATTGGTGTTCAATGTTCGGTACATTCACAGTACCTCATCTTGGTTGATTAACTGGGTTGCATCTTGATAACATGTTTGATGTGCTTATTGCATGCAATAAAAAAGAAAAGAAAAAAAAGGATGGACTTCTACTACATTCTTAATCATGCTTATGACAGGATGTGGTGTCATTGTTGTGAGAAAAACTAGTTGACTATTTTGTTCTCATATGCACATAAGAAGATGCAGGTAGGTTCTAAATCTGGAATTGTGCACAGCTTCTAAGATCGTTGATTTGCATCTTTCAAGAATGTTTTGTTGGATGCTACATCATTCCAACTCTTAATGTCATGTGATATGTGAACTCTTGCTCTCATTACTGCTTCTGTATAATTTATAGGTTTATTTTCTCAATGACTGGACAAATTGAAATGGCTAGGTACAACTTAAGCCATTAATGGCTCAACTTAGCAGGGTGAAAGATTTACCTGTCCCTGAATTTGGGAGTCTTCAAGAATGGCAAATTCATGCAAGTGCTGCTGGGCGTGCTGCAAATGGTGATTCTAGTTCCAATGATCCCTCCAGATCTTCTCAAGGGTATGGTGGAACACCAATGCCATTTCTGGGAGAGACAAAGGTAACACTTTTCTCGGTCCCTCCTACAATCGCTCTTTCTGCTTGAAGTTTGAGTGCAGAAAATATCTGCTGTTACTCATGCAGTGTTTTTTATAAACTAAAGGACTTTTTATATGGTTTCCACACTAAAATTTATGTAGAAGTTATTTTCATAGAGATGATACTTCTACCAGGGAGCTTTAACGCCTCTGGTGTACCCAAGCAGCACTACACCTTTCAAAGATCGTAAATTATTTCCATCCCTAATTTTCTAGGGTTAGCTTTTTGCATGAAGTTAATGGACAAAAATGGTTTAGTATAAGCTAAGGCATTGCTGCACTTTGGATTTAACATTGTGCCTTTTAGTAAGCCATCAATTTTAGTTTAATGTGCCAAATAGATGAAATTTAGGCTGGAAGGTGAATGGGGTGTTAGGTAATTAGCATTTTGAATTAAACCAATTCACTGTCTCCCAGGCCATGAAGGAGTTGGGTGCTTCCCTCATTTGTTAAGCCATAGCTTTACATGTGAAAACTCCATTTGATCTAAGCTAGGTTAGTTCAAGCCTTGGTTGTGGTAGCATGACAAGTTTTAAGGCTATAGATTAGGGTCATATTTGAAAGAGTTGATCAAAATCATAACTCTCTCAAGCACCCTGTCTGATCTCTTGAATGTGGATGGTACCTTGCCAACCACGCAAACCTTACTGTTTCTCTCAGTCTCTTTTTCAAGAAAGGGATCAGTGTTTTTTCTGTTTTTTCTCTTCTAGCGAGTCATGACTTCACTTGTCAAACCTTCAGTCCAACGGTAGGTTAGTTCAAGCTTTGGCTCTAGTGTGAGATTGGAAGAATCATTTGCTCCAACTTGTGGACTTTACTGCAAGTTCTTAAGGCAACTAATGTAATCTTGCATGCTAAATTTATTTGATAAAGTGTTTTGGCTTACCATCCTCACCTGGATGTTACCTAATAAACCAGATTAGGTTTTTGACCTATTGTTTTGGGTGTTCACGACAATAATTCAGTGTGATTTTTTAGTAGTAATTTTGGGTTTGTTGATCTTTATTTAATGAGTTTAGGTGGTGTTTGAGCAAAAAAGATATGTGCCATGTACAATAATGTATGGTATTGTGTTGATATAATCCATGAGAGGCGTGTAATGTACAAACTCCCTTCACTTTGCCACCACTTACACCTTCATACATATGGGAAACGAGTTGAAGCTTTTGAAAGTGGTATGGATATGATGAAATCACTCCTTTGAACTATCTGGCTTGTGATGTGATTATTTAAGGCAATCTAGAACTTTGTTATCAAATGTGATAGTTGAAATGGCATGTATAATATCTAAATGGTAACTTTCCCAATTGAAAAGTTGTTAGTGCTTTTTTTTTTTGGTGAAGTTCATCCATACTTGGCTATGATCTGTCATGAAAACATCAGTTACAGGTGTTATTTTGACTAGCACATTTGACATGCTGCACCGAGTTGAATTTAATTCATCAAATAGATGCCAAATGAGACATGACCAGGTTTGAGAAAGGCATACTGCAGACAGGCTGGTTTACTTTATAAATTTGGCGAGATAAAATGGAACCATTTTTGTCAATAGTGCCCATTTTGTTCAGTTATATCAGGGCCTTGTTGTTGACAAAGTTGATAGCATCAGTGATGATGCTCTATTTTAATGATGCCTTCTTAGTACAGGGATGCTTAATGTGTTATAAACTGCTGTCCCAACAATGTGGCTGTTTAAAGTGATATTTTGAGTTGACTGACTAATTTATTCCACCAAATAGATATATTTAGGTCTAAATAACTCTTTCAGAGCATTTCGTACTCTCTTTTTACAGTGGGAAATCAATGCTGATGATACTAGGAAACATTGAGGGCAAGGGCAAACTGTCTCCCTCGCTAACTGTAGATAGATCTATTACATGTTTCTCTTTCATAAATAATTGGTTGGATTGACATTAATGATCCATTTCAAATGGTCAGTAAAAGGATCATGGAACCAATGTTCTATATATCATGTGTGCTTGTCTCTGTGTGTGATAAAGGAAAAGGACAGCTCTACAAAAGGGAGGGTAAGTCATCAGATAAAAAAAAAAAGCCCCCAAAGTTGTAACCAATGGCTGTGTCAGATGCAATGGACATTCTTTGAATTTCCTTTTTGACAGGGTCTTTTTTTTCCCTGTTTGGTGATTCAGTTCTTTTTAACCTTACCTTTTTTATAAGAGTATTTTTTTTCTTTTTTCAGTCTTCTGGTTACATAGAAAATTTTCTATTTACCATGCTATGGCTGATCATTGAAATTTGTTGGGTCTTTGTTACAAACACTGGCCATGTAAAAGTTTCTAACATCAGCATTTGCTTCGATATTGGATTAAATTATTCACAAGCTATAAATTGCTAAAACTTTGACAGGTTGAAGTTTCCTTTTCTGGTGTTGAAGGCAAGGAGGATCTCAAATCTGAAACTGCAAGTACCGGTCTGAAAGTTTTACCACCATGGATGATCAAGCAGGGAATGAACCTTACGAAAGAGCAACGTGGAGAGGTCAAGCAGGGGTCTAAGATGGATGACAGTTCAGCAGCAGCAGAGTCCTCAGATGACAAAAAGATTTCTATTGAGAATGATGACAAGATAAAGGTCTCCTGCATGATATTATATTTGCATGTTCTGATTCGTTATACATGGTTTTGCTTCCTCTTCTGACCTCACTTTCTTATCTTTTGACATGGCTTCTTCTTTTCAAATGACAGGATGAGTATGTTAAAGCTTATTATGCTGCTCTGCTTCAGAAACAACGAGAAGCAGAAGAATCTGCTGAGAAACAACAGGAATTGTTACAGACATCCATCTCCAATGGTTTTTCCAAATCATCTTCTGATCGTCAAGTGGGCATGAAATCCAAACGCGAGGAGGATGATGAGCCAGATGATGACGTTGAATGGGAAGAGGCTCCAATTGGAGGTATGCCTTATTTATCAATGGAATGGGATCCTCTCTAGTCCTACTAGGGACTAGGAGGCGTGTCAATGCATCCTTTGCATGCTAGGAAGTGGCATCCTGCCCCTGCATTTGTTGTGCTTTACATTGGTGAAAGTTGTTATTCGTTTTTCTTTAGTTAGTAGATGAACAATACTATTCAGAGACTAAAAAGAATGAGTACAAATGGAAGCTAAGACATCCTCCTTCAGGAAAAAGAAAAAAAATCTCAACTTATATAAAAGTGAACTCCAATTGTTTTGCATGCTCACTAAAAACGCTGCACATTAAGTATGCATGTTGGGATTTGAGTTTTCAAAACCATGGTTTTAAAAAAAGCAGCAGATTGTTGCTTCTCCAAAACCATATGTTTTGAGTTTTTGGGATTTCAAAATATGGTTAAAAAGATAATCAAATATCCATTTTGGGATTCCAGACCTGCCTTTTGGCTCAAAACTTGATCCTAAACACACTTTAAAAAGCTGTGAAAGCAATACCAATCATATTATTGTGGAAGCCCTGCATCTCCAAAGCATCTGGCCTTTCATCTCCAAAGACCAATGTATATTGTATCAACTCCAGGCTATAGGGACAGATTACTGCAAATTCACATAACCTATTCCGACCTTATGCTATTGAGCTGCGGGAGGAAATATGATTCCCTGTTTAGTTGGCATTAAAACACATGATGCATGCACATGTTTAAGATGCATTTGGCACATATGGAGATAGATTAGGAGCTTCCCATTTTTTTATCCTTCAAAGAAGATATGTACTTCCATATTTAGGGTATAACCTGGTTTCATTTATAATGAAGCCATTCTGGCCTGGCTTTGTAAATGTTGTAACGGGTGAGGTGGGACAGCCAGTGAAAGATTTTGGAGGCACTTATTTTAGGAATATATTTAGGTTTAATTAGTTTCCTGATAACATTAAAGAATGTTTAGTATGTTTTCCTCTTCCTATTTCTATTTGGTTTGGCATCCTTAATATCGCCCTACCTTGACATTCAAGTCACATTTTGAATATTGATTAAGCAAATTAATTCAGGGTTCTCTTGTGTTTTTATACATCACCTGGACTCAAACTAAAATTGCAGAGACTGAGCCATACCAAATTTGGCGGCTTGGGAGTGCAGAAAACTTTTAACTTCATAGGTTGAAGTTTTTCTTCTTCCGTTTGAACTCTTCTCCTCCCAGTTCATTACTTGTTGTCTACAATACTGCAGGCAACACAAGTGAAGGTTTTAAGGTCAATGACTTAAATGCTGAAGCTCCTGCTTCTGGAGAGGATGACGAAGATGATATAGACTGGGAAGAAGGTTGAGCAAACACTGCTTTTGCATTCTCCATCAGCTGAGGCACCATAAAATTGTTGTAAAACATATGATGTTCAATTTGGCAAAAGTTCACCTGGATATGGTTTTTCCGTAGATTTTTGTTTTGATTGAACACTAAAGAAGCTCTAGACATTAGTTACTGAAAACAAGTGCAAGAGCTCATCCTTGCATGATGGAGAGGACCTCTGTGGCAAGTGGTGGGACTTTCGTGTTTGTTTCAGCGGTTCATGTAAAACTGCATTACATTGTATATTGGCTCTTGGTGAAAGCTGAAACTGTGAAAGATATTTCCAAGTGCTTGAAGCGATCATTTCGCGTTCACCAACTACTAGCAAATTGTGAGATAACTTTAATGGGCATGGGTGCCATGAAAAGGGAAAAAGAAAAGAAAATGAAGGAATGAATGAATAAAGATGACAACTTCGATTAGCTTGTAAAACCAGGGAGGGGAGAGGACGGATCCCTAAATTCATTTTCTAGTTTAAAAGGGGGAACATTTCCATTACTTGCGAAGGGAAATTATTAGTATTGCTATTAATATGATTAGTAGTTTTAGTTGCCATTCCAATCATTTGTGCTCTACCGGATTCACCATCAGCAAGTTCATAATAGAAAATCCACGCCTTGGAAGTTCAAATGTGCACGACAAAATGCTAACCAAAAGGGTAATAGTGAGTTAGTCAGCTCCCTACCAAAAAAATAAATAAAAAATTGAGCCCCATGGATCACATTTGAGTTTTGGATATCTGCAAGTGCATAGGCTATCACAAACACACTTGTGTTTATAGTGGGTGTCTGGTTTAAAAAAGTGCATGGTTAGGTGTTCAACCATGGATGCATCATAGTTGGTAATGATCATTTTCTTTTGATGCCCAGCTACTCTTGAGAACTTTTTGACATGTTACCCAGAATAGTGTGTTAAATCAGATGGCCAGTGTTGTTCACTATCGGTATGGTGGGCCATTGACACGATCAAAAACTTGATGTCTTCTTCCAAGTACAGGAGTGTCGAAGTAATAAATAACCCGGCAAGACCAGGGTCAAACCACAGAGAGGTTAATTGTATAAATTATAAATAACAATACAACAACAATAACAACAATAATAGTAATAGTAATAATAATATTAATAGTAATAATAATAATAATAATACTCAGTACGTGACATTGTTATACCTGAGAATGATCTAAAAGATCGGGTCACAGGTTTCCAGCCTATATACTGATTTTATAAAAAGATCAAAGAGATATATTGTATAATATAAACAGATTTCTGATGCGAATGAACAAGGCAAGACCAATAATGTCAGGATCCTTGATCGAACACAGAGCATATTTAATGTATATAAAATATAACAAGAATGTAAATAATAATAATAATAGTAGTAGTAGTAGTAGTAGTAAAGAAGAAGAGGAAGAAATTAATGGGAGCTTTGAGATGGAAGATTAATGTAAGGATTAAACAATGATAAAAACAAATGTCAAGGTTAGAGGATCCACTAATGATATTTCAAACAAGTATAGTATAAACTCTTATTACTCAACTTGAAAACCACATACGAAGGAGGTTCCAATCAGATTATAAATCATGATTACATTAGTTATCTTATTCGAATAATGCTAATACTTGTAAATGTTGTCAGGCATTCATGATTATAACTTAAATTAACAACAAATCAAGTTCCTTTCATAGCTCAGGTGTCGGTTATACCATATAGTATTGGCTATGAAAGTGCCAAGTATTTGTTGTGCCAAGTGTTATACAACATAAATCTAGATTAACCCTTTAACAAGCAAAGTATTAAAAGTGAACAAGATAACAAATATAAAACATGTTAATATCAAGCATTAAAGTCCATGTTGAGTTTATACTATACTTATTTTTACACCATTAGTGTACCCTTTTCACCTTGACATAATAGATTTAGCTAAACATAATGAAAGAAAGAAACATAAATAAACAAGATAAGAACATAATTATACAAATAAAGGAAAGGAAATGAAGAGTATAAACAAGAGATTAATATAACATCAAATAAAACTTAAACATTACAAAATACAAAGAAAGAGAGCAAGAGCATGATCTTGATCTGAACACCAAGATGCCTAAATCATGGCAAATGCCTTCTTTTATAGGCCAAAATTTGGAACTATTGATTTGATGAATAATTGTTGAGTGGGTGGCCACATCTTGACTTGGTGAAAATCTTTATCTTCTTGTCTGACTAAAACGTCATTGTTAACATCAGAAATAGAACCATATGTACTCATGAAAGTTCTAGGAAATTCTCTTAGCTTTCCAGGAAAAAAAAGTTGAGGTCATTTGGACTTCTAAAACTCAAGATATGGGCTGAACACTGAACAGTGTCTGGGCTAGGACAAATTCAGACTTCTCCGTTGTTGCTATAATTTGGACTTGAAAACGACCTTCTTAGATCTTGGTGTTCAAATAAAAGTTGTAGGCCTATGTCTTACCAAATCTGTGTAAAAATTGGACTGCACCAACATCTCTTTTCTAAGCTTCACCCTTCTTTATCTTCAAAATTTCAGTAGTTGAATTCATCAATCAATCCTTTGATTTATGTGATAGGCCTGCATTTAAGATGAACATTTACCATATATTAAGGTATCTTATAGTATTAGACTTGTTATTATAAAACATGCTTTAGTTAAGGAGTTATTGATACTTTAAGTACAAAATGATGATATAAAACCTTCATAAACATGCACTTTTAAGTACTAATCACACCCCCAACCAGCTTATTACTAGTCCCTAGTAATCAAAGCGTTAAAATAGAAAAATAATTTGCAAGTTCCACAAAGCAAGGTATTCATCATTCAACTTCCATTAATCTATCCAGATAAACAAACTCTCATTAAATTAATATTCCTGTTTCATACTTCTTAAACAAGATATTAATAAATCTTCTTTTTATGTGCTCAATGTATGAAAACATAGATGATGGGGCTTTTGTTGGAAGAAAACAATATTATATTCGAATGTTTAAGGTTAACTTTCTTGGGTTGAGATTATTATTATTATTTTTTATTTTTTTATTTATATACACATACAACTTAAAACACAATGTATCTTTAACCCATGTAACGAGTTTTCGGCTAATGACTCCCAGACCAGTTGGTCTTAGGTCATTATGTGTTGAGACACCCCCATGAGCTTAGCAACTCGGGTTGCAAATACTGATACGTAGATAATGCAATGTTTGATTCCCTTAAGCTTTTCTCCATAACCCATGTAACAAGCTTTGGGCCAATAGCTCCCAAGTCAGTTGAATTTAGGGTATTAGGTGTTAAAACACCCCTTCGGGCTTAATTGCTTAGGTTAAGGAGGCTACGAAACCAAACTTATCTACGTTTTTATTATCATCAATATTATCAATTTTTTTTTTGCAAATTATATACTATCCCTTTCCCTTAGTTGTTACCTTCAACAAAAGAACATAATTAATGTACTAATCCAATGTGCAACCCACGATCATATGTTAAAGTGTGTGTGTGAAAATGAAAGTTTAAGAATACTTGTTAAATGAGTATATGAGCAGAATCAAGTCATAACAATGCAAGAGTTTGTAAACCTGAATATTTCAAGAAGTGTTATGATAAACCTTGATAATGATACTTACTAAGATGCGTCTTCAAAGTCAATAAAATTTTCTCCTTACTTTGCCATCCTAATAAGGATACTTACTAAGATGCGTCTCAAGAGTTAATAAAACTGACTTCTTACTCTGCCATCCTAATAACAATTTTGTCAAATGGTTTTAATAATAGCAAAAACAGTTAGTAAGTTAGTTTTTTTTTTAATGTCAACTACTACCCTCTCCCCCCAACCAAAACGAGACATTGTCCTCAATGTTTGAAGGTAGAAAGATAGAATATAGAAGACATCACCTGAAACAACGAACAATGATAAACCTAAAACTAAACAAATATAAAAAGTAACAAAACAAAATAATATGCTATTAATAAAACCAAAAGACACAAGGTTTCACAAATGAAGGCTCAAATCTAATCTAAGCTTTTTACGGCTTTTCTTAGTTGATCAATTTAGGCGACTCATGCAGGGATCAATGACAGGGATTAAAGATTGTAGTTGGTCAATCAATTGTTCAGCAGTAGCAGCAGAGATTACGATTTGTCATGCCGAAGATGTTAGAAATTCCTGTTCCATAACTTGATCAAGGAAAGACAATAATTTATCATAGAAACCATTAACATTTAACAAACCTATAGGTTTATGGTGAATGTGTAGTTGGGCCCCAAATGAAATATGAAAGATCTCTTTTAATGTGCCCAGATCATCTGGTAAGGCAATGAAGGCATCAGCATGGTTAAACATGGTATTCAGCCGGTCAGACATTGTAGGGACTTGTAGTTCCTCTCCAAATTTTTTTCCAATGATGTTCCCATTTGCTAAAGCTTTGGGGACAACCCCCAAAACTTGTCTGCCTCCTAAAAATGCAGCCATTGACACACCTCCTATTAACCCAAGGCTGCCTCCCCCATACACTAAATGAATCTTTCTCTCAGCTAGTACCTGACCAAGATGATTTGCTGATTCTAAAAACTCTTTTTTTTTCCAGGACTGGATCCACCGAAAACACAAATATTTCATATGTGATGACTTGAGGAACCTGCCATTTCTACACACTTCTATATTTGATGAATGTATAGGTTGAGTAGAAATGAAGGGAAGGAAGAGAAGAATTTATAGATGAGAAATTGAAAATGCAATCATACCACCTATATGTAGGCTAGTTGTAGTCTCACACACACTCTCTCTTTATTAATTATTTATTTTGAAAAAGCATGTGTATGTACAGGTAGTTGTGATTGTGGCTCACATCTTTCCTTGGTTTTATGTCCAAGAACGATTTAAACGCTCTTTATGGGTCGGGGATAGGCTTTCCATCCAGTTTTCTTAAAAACTGGCAAACAGGGTCTTTTTTAGTCAAATTCCCAAGACTAAGTCGATCATGTTCTTTATGGAATTGTAGCCATAAATCATGAATTACACGATGCACATCTCCACTAGGATGCGTCTCAAGGGTCATCAAAGATTATCTAAAGACCCCTTACTCAGGCCCTCTGATTAGTACTTAAAAGTGCATGTTTATCAAGGTTTTATATCATCATTTTGCACTTGAAGTATCAATAACTCCTTAACTAAAGCATATTTTATAATAACAAATTTGATACTATAAGATACCTTAATTTATGGTAAATGCTCATCTTAAATGCAGGCCTAACACATAAATGAAAGGATTGATTGATGAGTTTAAGTATTGAAAGTGAAAGGACAAAGAGATGGCCAAACTTAGAAAAGAGATGCTGGTGTAGTCCAAACTGGAACATTGCTCGGTAATTGGATAATATCTGGAGCTCTAGATCTCGGATTTAGGTCCACTTTATATGGATGGAAAGGTAAGACATAGGCCTACAACTTTCATGAGAGCCCAAGATTTAAAAAAGGCCATTTTGAAGTCCAAATTGTAGAAACAATGAAGAAGTCCAAATCTGTCCTGCAGCCCAAACACTGTTCAGTGTTCAGCCCATATCTTGAGTTCTAGAAGTCCAAATGACCTCATCTTTTTTTTGTTGGAAAGCTGAGACAATTTCCTAGAACTTTCCTAAGGATTCTATGCAAATTATGATGTTAGCAATGACGTCTTGTTCAGACAAGAAGATAAGGATTTTCACCAAGTTAAGATGTGGCCACCCACTCAACAATTATTCATCAAATCAATAGTTCCAAATTTTGGCCTAAAAAAGGAGGCATTTACCATGTATTGAGGCATCTTGGTGTTTAGATCAAGATCATGCTCTCTCTCTTTCTTTGTATTTTGTAATGTTTAAGTTTTATTTGATGTTATATTAATCTCTTGTTTATGCTCTTCATTTCCTTTCCTTTATTTGTGTAATTATGTTCTTATCTTGTTTATTTATGTTTCTTTCTTTCATTATGTTTAGCTAAATCTATTATATCAAGGTGAAAAGGGTACACTAATGGTGTAAAAATAAGTATAGTATAAACTTAACATGGACTTTAATGGTGTCATTAAATTTTTATCATTCTGAGGCATGTGGGGGTCATTTCTCGTCAAAAAAGACAACTGCAAAAATCTTACAAAGTGGATTTTACTGGCCCACCATGTTCAAGGACTCATATGCATTCTGCAAGACTTGTGAAAATTGTCAAAAGGTGGGATCTATTTCAAAACATCATATGATGCCTTTAAATCCTATTCTTGTCATTGAGATCTTTGATTGTTGGGGTATAGATTTCATGGGTCCATTTCCTCCATCATTTGGTTTCATGTACATATTAGTCGCAGTAGATTATGTTTCAAAATGGATAGAGGCAATTCCAAGTCAAAACAATTATCACAAAACAGTGATAAAGTTTTTGAAAGACAATATTTTGAGTCGATTTAGAATCCCTCGAGCCATGATAAGCGATGGTGGAACACATTTTTGCAAGAAGCCATTTGAGTCTTTAATGAAGAAATATGGAATCACACACAAAGTTGCCACCCCTTATCACCCTTAGACAAGTGGACAAGTAGAGCTTGCTAATAGGGAGATCAAACAAATCTTGGAGAAAACAGTGAACCCTAATAGAAAAGACTGGTCTTTAAGACTTAATGATGCACTTTGGGCTTATCGAACTGCTTATAAAACATCATTAGGTATGTCACCTTATAGACTAGTCTATGGAAAACCTTGTCACTTGCCTGTGGAAATTAAACATAAAGCTTATTGGGCTATTAAAGCTTTCAATTCAAACCTTGATGATGCTAGTTAGCTGCGAAAATTGCAAATAAATGAGCTTGAGGAAATAAGAAATGATGCATATGACAATTCAAGAATTCATAAAACAAGAATCAAAGACTTTCATGACAAGAAAATACTGAGAAAAACATTCAATGTTGGTCAAAAAGTCTTGGTTTATAATTCTCGACTCCATTTATTTCCTGGAAAACAAAGATCAAGATGGAGCGGTTCTTTTATTGTGAAACATGTGTATCCATATGGGGCCTGTGATATTGAGAATCCAAAGAATGACAATGTTTTCAAGGTAAATGGGCATCGTTCGAAAGTTTATTTTTGACAATTTTTCGGTTGAAAATGACTCTATTGAATTGAGTGATCCTGTATATAAAGATTGATTCTTTTCTCACATTGTTTTGTGTTTTGTTTTGGTGTATCTATTGTTTTGCTAGTCTCTCTCTCACCCCAGTCAAATGGCGGATAACGGTACTCCGTGACTTAAGTCGGTTCTTTTTGTTTCCCAAGTAACTGATATCTGTATATATTTGTACAATTCTCTACTCTTTCTCCCTTCTTTGAATCTTTTTCTCAATTCTTATTTGAAAATGGACACCACTCTTGAAAAGTTGAAAAGGTATTTTCCCACTTTGCCTCTAAATGCGATTACAAAAATTTATCGTGCTAGGTGTGCAAGATTGAGGTTGTTAATGAATCATGGAATTCATGAAGATATTCGCTGGTTAATTGAAGCAAAGGTCCGCTTATCAGGTGAGTCCTCCAATTCTTTCATTTCACACATGCCTGGAACAGGTAAAAGCACTTTTGCAAAGAAACATCGTGCAAAACGACTAAAAGTTTGTCACAGATGTGTCAGATGGACTTGCAATGCGACATGTCGTTCTTTAGGAATGATATCTGTAAACCGTGAAGATAAGATACAATTCATTAAGGATGGTGACACTTTTAAACATGCACTTTTAAGTACTAATCAGAGGGCCTGAGTAAGGGGTCTTTAGATAATCTTTGATGACCCTTGAGACGCATCCTAGTGGAGATGTGCATCGTGCAATTCATGATTTATGGCCACAATTCCATAAAGAACATGCTCGACTTAGTCTTGGGAATCTGACTAAAAAAGACCCTGTTTGCTAGTTTTTAAGAAAACTGGATGGGAAGCCTATCCCCGACCCATAGAGGGCGTTTAAGTCGTTCTTGGACGTAAAACCAAGGGAAGATGTGAGCCACAATCACAACTACCTGTATATACATGCTTTGTCAAAATAAATAAATAAATAAAGAGAGAGAGAGTGTGAGACAACAGCTGGCCTACATATAGGTGGTATGATTGCATTTTCAATTTCTCATCTATAAATTCTTCTCTTCCTTCCCTTCATTTCTACTCAACCCATACATTCATCAAATATAGAAGTGTGTTGGCAGGTTCCTCAAGTCATCTCATAAGAAATATTTGTGTTTTTGGTGGTGTTGCTACCCAATTTTTGACCCATGTTTTGATAAATTTTCAGAAAAAATTCAAAAATGGAGAAAAACAAAGAAAATCCAAAAAAAATATGATTTTTAATATATTTTCGTCATTTTAGCATTTTCAACGTCGTCTAAAAAAGAATTTAAATTTTTAAGGGTCTTTCGAACGCGTTCGACTTTTCACGCGTCATTTTTAAAATCATTGATTTTCCTCATCGAGTCGATGTTGATATTACTCGTTTTCAAAAAATACAAAAAAATAAGAAAAATAAAAAATTTACAAAAAAAGAAGAAGTTGAGGGACCAAGTTGAAAAACCTAGTAATATTTTGCCTATAAATACTGGTCTTCAACTCACACAATGGAGGGGGTAAATTTTGAACTTTGAGAGAGGAGGAAACACAAAAGAAAGAACCCTAAAAAACTGAACTTTTCTTCTTCTCTACCCAAGGCAGCCGCCACCCCCCCGAGACCTCCCCTTTTTGATTTTTTTTCTTCTCCCTCAACCGGCCGACAACCCCCAGAGAACCCCAGGCGATCTGATTTTTTTTCCTTTCTCTCTCCAGCCACCACCCACTTCCTCTTCATCTACAACAAACCAGACCAGCCTCCCCTCACAAATCAGCCTCCATCGTAGCCCCATCTTCTTCCCTTTCCCTTAGCCGGTCCTCTATCAATAGCCTCCTCTGCTTTCCCCCCATCTCCCCTTCACTTTGACAGAATAGACTCCCCTCACTCTCTCATTTCCATCGCCTGGTGTCTACTCCATTTGGCCCCAACAGCGGCGCCGTCCCTCTCGTCCCAGTTGTTCCCTTCCACCGGCCTCCCTCTTTGGGTCAACAAACAGACCCGACCACAGCAGCCGGCCACAGACCCACAGCTCCCATACGGTGGCACCCCCGAAGCTAACCGTTGCTCATCCTCTTCCTTCTCTCAGCCTCCCTGCTCAACAACTGCTCTCTTCTCCACAAGGAAGTCAGTCGAGCAGACGACAACAGCAGCAAAGTCTCCGATCCAGCCATCCACACGGGTGTTCTGTCGGCGGTGCGTGCAACAAAACCCGGCCCCAGATCCAACAGCCCAAGCAAGGCAGAACTAGCCGACCACAAGCCGCAGACGCCTTGACCTCAGAGCTGTCCGCCCCCTGAAAAAGAGAAGAACAGAAAACCAAAAGAAAAGACAGAAGAGTAGATCTGGAAAAAGGAGGAAGAACCGAGACTTTGCTTTGTGTTTTTCTTCTTTTGCAGGTGATGTTACTCCTCACTACCAGTGTGGAAGGGAAGAGGAAACAGAGACGAGCCGGATCCACCGGTTGCCCGGTTTTGTCTGCGGCGGCGCGTGGGTGGCGATGGTGCGTGAGGTCCACGTGCCGCCACTGTTCCGCAACTCCAGAAGTCCGTTTGCCACTGTTCTGAATAGTTTTAGATTGTTTTGTAATTGTTTAATGTAATATTTGTGTAATTTTTTTTTATTTTTTATAGTTTGTACTTTGTGTAAATGTGGATGTAAAAGAAAAAGAAAATAGAAAAAAAAGAAAGAAAAGAAAGAAAATAATAATAATAAAAAAAAGAGATGTTTGTGTGTGCTTGTATGTTTTTTTTTTTTTTATGTATGTTATTGAATAAAAAAAATGAATTTAATTTATATGCACAAATATCTAAAGGACAAATAAAAATCATGTTGTATTTTCCATGAAAATGTAGAACATGTATCTACATATAGTCTGGGAAGTAATAACTGATTTATCAAAGTCTTAGAATTGGGCTAAAATTTTATTTTTAATATCACATAAAGTCCACGAAGCTTGAAAGTGAATGTGGTGTGTATTTTTGTTTATGAATGCAATTTTATTATTATGATAAAATTGCAAGAATAAAGAAGAATTTAATATTCTGATTTGCTCACGGATAAAGAATTATGAACTTAAATGTAAGCTGTATTTTCTAAAATTCGATGAAAAAAACAAAATTTTTAAAACTTCTTTAACACATCAAGTCCACGAAGCAGCTTACCTTAGGAGGGTGCGCTAGGGGTGTTAATACCTTCCCTAGCCACAACCAGTCCCTTACCCGTGAATCTCTGACAAGACCAGTACATCCGGTTTCCTAGTAGCCTTCAATAAATTACTAGGTGGCGACTCCTAACGAACCAATTCAAGCAATCAACAACAATGATAAAGATCACCAGCTGATGCCGCATGGATTTTTTGACGTGCGACAGGTGGATCCAGTCCTAGGAAAGAAAAAGAGTTTTTAGAATCAGCAAATCATCTTGATCGAGTACTAGCTGAGAGAAAGATTCATTTAGTGTAAAGGGGAGGCAGCCTTGGGTTAATGGGAGGTGTGTCAATGGCTGCAGTTTTAGGAGGCAGTCAAGTTTTGGGGGTTGTTCCCAAAGCTTTAGCAAATGGGGACATCATTGGAAAAATAATTGGAGAGGAACTACAGGTCCCCACAATGTCTGACCGACTGAATACCATGTTTAACCATGCTGATGCCTTCATTGCCTTACCAGGTGGTCTGGGCACATTGGAAGAGATCTTTCATATTTCATCTTGGGCCCAACTGCACATTCACCATAAACCTATAGGTTTGTTAAATGTTAATGGTTTTTATGATGAGTTGTTGTCTTTCCTTGATCAAGCTGTGGAACAGGAATTTCTAATATCTTCGGCACGACAAATCATAATCTCTGCTGCTACTGTTGAACAATTGATTGACCAACTACAATCTTTCATCCCTGTCATTGATCCCTGCATGAGTCGCCTAAATTGGTCAACTAAGGAAAGCCGTAAAAAGCTTAGATTAGATTTGAGCCTTCATCTGTGAAACCTTGTGTCTTTTGGTTTTATTAATAGCATATTATTTTGTTTTGTTACTTCTTATATTTATTTAAGTGTGTTTCAAGTTTGTCATTGTTCGTTGTTTCATGTGATGTCTTCTATACTCTATCTTTCTACCTTAGGACATTGAGGATAATGTCTTGTTTTGGTTAGGGGGAGAGGGTAGTAGTTAAAAAAAAAACTAACTTACTA
>CM031997.1:5291136-5301429 GCA_018804465.1 Populus tomentosa
GATTTTCCTCCAAATAAATCTTGTGTGTGCAAATCAAAGGGCTAATTCCTTTTATGTCAGCTATGGTCCATCCTAATGCATTTTTATGCATTTTCAGAGTATGTAATAACTTACCTTCTTGAAGTGCATTAAGTTTGGAAGAGATTATTACCGAAAAAGTTTCATTTTCTCCCAAAAATGAGTATTTGAGATTAAATAGTAACGACTTCAATTCTGGTTTTGGTGGTTGAACATTTGAAGGTATGGACTCAATTGATCGTGGTGGCAATTCTTCAATTTGTGGTCTCCAATCACATGCCTTTGATTCTTCCTAAAAATAGACAACAAAATCTCAGTTTCATTGGAAGTGGTTTGGAATTGATCATGAACTAATTTTTCAATAAAGTCCACTTCCTGTAAATCATTATCATCTCCAGGTTGTTTGTAAATGTTGAAAATATTCATCTCCAATGTCATGTTTCCAAATGATAGCTTCATCAGTCCATTCCTACAATTAATCAATGCATTAGAAGTGGCAAGAAATGGACGTCCTAAAATGACAAGAATTAAATTATATGCTTCAACAGGTTGTGTATCCAAGACAACAAAATCTATAGGGTAAATGAATTTATCAACTTGTACTAACACATCCTCAACTATTCCTTTAGGCACTTTTATAGATCTATCAGCAAGTAAAAGAGTTACAGAGGTTGGTTTTAAGTCACCTAGATTGAGACTTTGAAAGACTGAATATGGAAGTAAATTCACATTAGCTCCAAGATCAAGCAAGACTCTTTCAATTTTATGTTCTCCAATAAAGCAAGAAATTGTAGGACAACCAGGGTCTTTATATTTCAAAGCATTATTGTTCTGAAGAATGACACTTACTTGTTTGGCTAAAAATGCTTTCTTTTTCACATTCAGTTTTCTCTTCACAGTGCACAGATCTTTCAAAAATTTAGCATAGGAAGGAACTTGTTTAATAACATCCAACAAAGGTATATTGATCCTTACCTGTTTGAAAGTTTCAAAGATTTCAGAGTTGTGATTGACTTTCCTTTGTTTGGTCATGGCATGAGGAAATGGAAGTGCTGGCGGGGAATCAGTCTTTGCTTTGCAATGTTCAGGTTCAACCTCTTCCTTACCCTCAGAGATAGACTCTTCATCTTTCTCACAAGGTTCAAGAGTGGGTTTTTCAATAACCTTACCACTACGAAGAGTGATGACTGATTTGACTTGATCCATATGTTGGCTTCCAGAACTACTTGCATTTGCATTGTATTGCCCCTTTGGATTTTGCTGTGGTTGAGATGGAAACTTACCTTTCTCTTGAAAACTAAGAGCAGATGTTAATTTTGCAAATGCATCTTTAAAATCTGTCATGCTTTGAGCAAGTTGAGTGTTGATTGCCTCTTGCTTTTCAATGAATGCATGCAATGTTTCCTTAAGATTTCTTCTAAGAGGTGGAGCATAAGGAGGTGCATATCCATGAGAATTTTGGAATTATGGTGTGCTTGAAACGGTGGCTGTGAAGTTTGTGCATTGTTGCTATCACTCTTCCAACTGAAATTTAGGTGATTTCTCCAACCAGGGTTATATGTTTGTGAGTATGGGTTATAATTGGGCCTTTCGAAACTGTTTAAAGCGTGGGCTTGTTCATGGAGGCATTCCCTAAAAGAAGGCAAAGTTGGACAATCATTTGTTTAGTGTTTCTTGGTTTCATAGATTTGACACACAATGTCTTGAACAAATTTTAATTGACCACTCCTTTTCAATTCAAGTGCTTCGACTTTTCTAGCTAAAGATGCAAACTTGGCTTAGAGGTCATGATCTTCCCTAAGGTTGTGCATACCTCCACTAGATGTATGAGGTTGAGTTTTACTTGGTGCCTCATGAGTATGTGTGGTCTCCTAATTTTGACCATTTTCGGCTAGCAAGTCTAGGTACTCCATTGCTTCATTAGGGTCTTTATCTTCGAAAGTTCCATTACACATCAATTCAACCATTTGCCTATCTCTAGGTGTTAAACCTTCATAAAAATGTGAAACCAATCTCCATGTTTCAAAACCATGATGTGGGCAAGTATTAAGCAAGTCTCGATACCTATCCTAACATTGGTAAAATGTTTCTCCTGGCTTTTGAGTGAAAGTGATGATTTGTCTTTTGAAAGAGTTTGTTCTGTGAGACGGAAAAAACTTCTTTAAAAATTGTTGTTGCATTTCATCCCAAGCACGAATAGATCCTGGTCTCAAATTTTATAGCCATGTTTTAGCTTTATCTTTTAATGAAAAAGGAAAAAGCTTTAATCTAATGGTGTTCATGCTATAATTTGAGTCATTATAGGTATTACAGACCTCCTCAAATTCCGTTAAATGCAAGTATGGATTTTCTAGGTCTAAACCATGAAAAGAAGGTAAAAGTTGAATAATGCCTGGCTTAAAATTAAAATGAGATGCATCAGGAGGGAAAACTATGCATGAGGGTGCACTTGTTCTTGTGGGATTCATGTGGTCTCTAAGTGTTCTCATACGGTTATTCTCATTATTCTCATTATGAAGTGATTGATTATCTTCTTCAGCCATATTTTCTGAAAATGATGAGGATACCCTACAAATTCGACCACTTAATGTACGTTACCAAACTCTCATCACGTGTGAGAATAAAAGGAAGAAAAGAAAAGAGAAGAAAAAGAAACAAACAAGACAAAAGAAACAAAAGTTAGACAAAATGAAAAGTGAAAAGAAAAAAATAAATTAAATATTATAATTTATACAAGAATTTACCTCCCCGGCAACGACGCCAAAAACTTGACACGACCAAAAGCTTGATGTCTTCTCCCAAGTACATGAGTGTTAAAGTAATAAATAACCCGGCAAGATCGGGGTCGAACTACAAAGAGGTTAATTGTATAAATTATACATAACAATACAACAACAATAACAACAATAATAACAATAATAGTAATAGTAATAGTAATAGTAATAATAATAATAATAATAATAATAATAATAATAATACTCAGTACGTGGCGTTGTTATACCTGAGAATGATCTAAAAGATCGGGTCATAGGTTTCCAGCCTATATACTGATTTTATGAAAAGATCAAAGAGATATATTATATAATATAAACAAATTTCTGATGCGAATGAACAAGGCAAGACCAATAATGTCAGGATCCTTGATCAAACATAGAGCATACTTAATGTATATAAAATATAACAAGAATGTAAATAATAATAGTAGTAGTAGTAGTAATAATAATAATAATAAAGAAGAAGAGGAAGAAGTTAATGGGAGCTTTGAGATGGAAGATTAATGTAAGGATTAAACAATGATAAAAACAAATGTCAAGGTTAAAGGATCCACTAATGGTATTTCAAACAAGTATAGTATAAACTCTTATTACTCAACTTGGAAACCACACACGAAGGAGGTTCCAATCAGATTATAAATCATGATTACATTAGATATCTTATTTGAATAATGCTAATACTTCTAAATATTGTCAGGCATTCATGATTATAACTTAAATTAACAACAAATCAAGTTCCTTTCATAGCTTAGGTATCGGTTATGATTACTAGGAATCCTAACTAGTCTTTAAAGATTCTAGGCAAAGAGATTGGTTGTATAAAGAGAATATTCGTATTAGAACTCCTAATATGCTTTTACCTGAGGTACGCTGCATCGTTTTTCTTTATTTGTGGTTGTTATGGTATGATGGTGTTTCTAAATTTTATCAACCTATTATGACAAGTTTGCTACGATAAACAAACCTTGGTGTTCTAGATCAAGAACTTGATCTAAAAGATCACAATTTGAAAAGATATTAGAAGAAAGTAAGATCATTCATAACTTTGTGCTGTGAAGGAATTGAAGTTAGAAATTCAAAAAGATTTGGTGACTATTGAAATTTCACTTTTCCCTTTGGTATTTCAAATGTCCATGATTTGTAAGATGAGACATAGGTTGAAATATTATCATTTATCATTTATCATTGAGGTTTTTTTCAAACAAACTTGAACTTTAGGTACCTTCGCGTCTGCTTTAATAATATTTCAGATAAAAAATCTCTTGTCGGTTTTTTTTTTTTTATCTTTATATCAGAAGTGAATGGGTTATATTACTTTGTAACGACCACGATTTTTCTACTTTCTTTTTCATGATATATTGGAAAATTTCAGGTAATTTATATATATATATATATATATATATATATATATATATATATATATATATATACAGGTTCCTCTAAAATTTCAACAAAGTCTCCCCTATACTGGTAGGTCCCAAGTTATTAACATAAACCCTGTTTACACTTCTAATAACTCACATCTCATGACTCAAAATCATGACCCAATCATCCTGGGTCTCAACCCAACTCATTATCAACAACACAAAACATCTTATTCAATAACATCATATAATGTAGTTCAAATGAAAGATTCACTTCCATATAGAAACATGCATGGTCAAATAGGTACTAAGAGCTTCAACCATTAGAGTAAAGACATACATTCAAATTTACGGATTAATATTACATCTCAAGTTTTAGGAGACCAGTCTTGTAATTTACAACTAATTTACATGGTCAAAAGCAAAAGATATTAAAACTAGTATTATCCTTGACGCGACCCTGATGGACCCAAAAATAGAAATTAACATGTACACATAAATATAAAAGATAGGAACAAGTAATAACAATGGCAGACAATAATCTCTATGGAATTTCTTTTGATATATAAAATTCATCATAAACCTCTTTTTCAACATATATTTTCCATCGATTACCAATATTCATCTAATATCCTATCTCATTTGCCAAGAATAATTCCATCTTGGAAATCTCAACACAACTCAATCGTTTGCGAACACCATCTTCTTATACATCAATTTTCACTTGATAACAAAATATTCCTTTCTTAGTATCATTACCTTATCTCATTCTTTTGGAATAGCTAATCAAGATTTCCCTTTTCTGAATCTGTTGCTAAAAGGTAATCGCCGAAACTAATAAATCTTATTAGTATCATTTGTCTTCCAATATTGGGCTAGACTAATCAATTTAAGAAATACCGGCACCGATGAAACCTCATTGATACCATTAGCAATCCTCACCTGGATAGCTAATCAATGTCATTTGATTCTTCCATTCGTACCGAACCCCTTTTATTTTTCTTATTAACATCATATGCATTGTAACCATGGTTGCCAATTATCATTTGCATACAATCTTAGTTATCGACACTACGGTCACTAAGCATCCTTCACATAACCTTGGTCACTCTCATCATAGTGCCAAGTATCAGTTTATGCCCTTAGCCCCCATCATTATGGTGTTAAGTATCATTATAATGTATCCTTAGCCACCAACACTATGGTAACAAGTTATCTATCAATTCCCTTCTAATCTCCAAGTCATTGTGATTAAGTAATTTACTCAATATCTTAGTCCTATATTAATTATTTTACTCATAACATTTAGCATTTACTATTTCTAACTTCAATCAATTAATTCACATACTCTTTTCAAAACCTTACTCATCTTGATTGCCAATAATTCTGGTAAGTTCATATAATCACCCACACTTTTGGTTAACCTTCCTAGATTACCAGTACATCTGGTAATTCCATATGAATTACCTAGCCTCCAGCTAACTTCTTTTGTTAGTCAATCAATCCTGTAATTCCATATGAATTACCCCATATCTAGTTAACTTCCTTGGTAACCAATAAACCCTATAATTCTCTTAATTACCAAATAAATTTGGCTAATCCATCTTGGTTGCCAAAGTCAATCCGGTAATTCCATACGAATTACCCAACATCCGGCTAACCTCTTTTGTTAGCCAATTAATCCGGTAATTCCATACGAATTACCCAACATCCAGCTAACCTCTTTTGTTAGCCAATTATTCCGGTAATTCCATACGAATTACCTAATATCTACTAACCTCTTTTGTTAGCCAATTAATCCGGTAATTCCATAAGAATTACCCAACATCCAGCTAACCTCTTTTGTTAGCCAATTATTCTAGTAATTCCATACGAATTACCCAATATCTAGCTAACCTCTTTTTTTTTTGTTTATAATTTCTTCATGTACTTGGTATAAACAATTTGTAGTACATATAGATGCACTAATTGTTTTACAATCAACCATAATCTTAAACCCGGCTATCCTCTTAAGGCATAATTTGCTGAGGTTAACCATTCACTCCCCCCGGTTATCCACTTCGGATGCCATTAGCCGAAGCTAATCAATCGTTCGTCCCGGCCATCCATTCGGATGCCATTAGTCGAAGCTAATCATTCATTTGTCCCAGTCATCCATCCGGATGCCATTAGCTGAAGCTAATCAGTCCTTCTTCCCGGTCATCCATTCGGATGCCATTAGCCGAAGCTAATCAACCATTTGTCAATATTTAAGCGTTCGACAAGCTAATATCGGTTATAACACAATATAGTAATACTCATGTAAAGTATTTCATTATTCAACGTATGAAAAAGGAAGGAGTAAGTCATCTACCTAGAATAGGTGCACGTGCTGCCACTCCATGCAATTGTCTAGTCCCCACTGCTTTCCCTGTACCATCAGGGATTCAATTTTATCAACAATACAACCAACATCACATCTTCATTTAATTCTCATTCAACTAGTATTCTCAAACCAATCACAAGAAATTTTATTTAAGATCTCATACTCTTACTCATTTTCATGTTTATATTTATTCTTTTAATTTTGTTATCAAAACTATCACTCAACATCAATTCCAAGCACAAATTAAAAATTGTCTAATGCCGATCAATTTAGCTTAACCAACCCAGAACACTATTTAGTGTCCTAATCATAACTAAAGCTGTAAAACTCAGTTTTAGGCGTGATTTATCTCTATGAAAGGCTAAAACTAAAAATACAACTTTTATGAAGAAACCAACTTCAAATTATTTTGTTTTAATGCTCAAAATCAACAATCACAATAGCCCCTCCTTTATAGCTAAAGTTATGGACAATGAAGATTTTCATTCCTTGGAAATCCTTTCCAACTTCCAACTTATTTTCATGCAAAAGCAACATCATCCAAGGTCATTTGACATCAGTAAATCACAAATTCAAACCAATTCTAAAGCAAAACATTTAAACAATTTCTCTACCTCTACAACATAACAAGATTAAACCAAACTAAGGAAACTCATTCCTTTTGAGATTTCTCCTATTATTATTATTAATACAACAAACGATGAACTATTTATTTTCTTTTGCTTTCTCCTCGTACGAATAAACATATGTGGCAAACCTTAACAATTAATATTCTCAGATCATTATCACAACAACAATTTCACCCTACTAGTTGGAATCCATGACAATCTTCATTAATTAATTAATTAATTTACCAAACATACTTATGACTAGCTTTAAATATGTTTGATTTTTCAAATTTCTTTCATTTCGATTTATTCTTGGTTCCACCCCATTTATATCCACACAACCAACAAGTTCATATAGCAATGTTCCTTATTATTCTTACACAATAATCATTATTCTCCTCATATAAAGAACACACAATTAATCTAATACTATTAACAAGAACATATTTTATCATTACATCTTCCATAAATCTACATCCATAAGATTCTAATTTCATCAAAACATGTATTTAATCAAGCTTCCTACATGTTCCCAAAACTAGCAATAGATTCACAAGGCAATAAGTCATCAACCTCTTCTTATTTTTTTAAACCCAACGGTCAAACTACATATCATAGAGTTGTGCATAATATATCTCAAAATCATAATGATCCAACAATTAGATCTCCCTAGATCTTAATAAAACCAAGGTTACTTGAAACTGAACGAGTTACTGTTCAACATGCACGAAACCTTGTCGGAAAATGATTTTCCGATCTCCACCGTCCAGAATGAAGGTAACATCTTGGCGCACCATATATCCAATAATGAGCCTGATCCAACGGTGTAAGAGAGAGAAATCAGCCGGCGACCAAACTGCCCTGTAGGTGCATTTCGTTTTTGTTCTCTAGGACATTTCTGATGATGATTTCTGTCAAACGGATTGTGTTTCTTCCAATCCCTCCGGTCAGTTAGTAGAGAAGTGTAATAAGAACAACATATCCAAAACACATCATTGTCCAACGGTGGATGGCAGAGATATGGTCACCGGAGTATTATGGGTTTTCTCCAAAATCTGCAGCTCTCTCCCTGTCCGTTTCTCTCTATTTTTTTCTTTTTCTTTTCTTTTCTTTTTCTTTTTTATCTGGTGACCTCTTTGCAGGTTTATAGGCACCTTTCCATAATTATAATTTTTCCCTCATTCATGCTTTTATGTATTTTATTTTATTTTATTTTTCATATAAACTATCTGGTTTATTTATGTTTAAATCGCTAGTCTTTACCGAACTCCGATTGGGATGAGTATTTACCAAGGTATGAAAACATATTAATAGACTTCATGCAAAATTTTATCCCGATCCGACGATTGAATTGAGAGCTCTGCTTCCTAATGTAAAATTGGTCAGTTCATGACTTTTCATAAACAATCTAGATTTTTCTTGTTCAATCTTCACAAAAAAAATCATATCAATTATCCTTCTAGACCTTTAAGGTCATTTTATTATTTTGGAATGTATTTCTTTTAGGATTTTCACCGTTATTTATTTATCGGACTTATTACCGTTTCAAAATAACATCACTGATTTTTAAGTAGTGATTGCACCTTCAATCGTACCCTTTTCATTGCATAATCCTTTATTATAATGTATTCTTTATGACCTCACTTGTTTCCTAAAAATATTTTGTTATTTTTCTCATTATTTTATCCATCAAAACATATTACCAGTTTCTCTGTCCTTATGAATTCTAAACCAAAATTCATGTCATGAAAGTCATCTCTTCCATTATATATCATTATTAATCTATTATTTCTAATCTTAGTTTCCATCACTCATTGAAATATCACCACTTTCAGTCTTACGTTTACATGAGGGTTTACACATTTACATATTTAAATTATAAATTTTCCAGGGTTTTTACATACTCCATATAATATGTTGGATATTAACCTCATATAGGTTTTAATCTTTATATTAAAAGTGAGTAATAGATTTTACTAAAAATGAATTTTTTATATTTTTTGAAATATAGGCCACAATCCTTTGAAACTTTATAAACTTGTTGTCAAATCCATGCACGGCTATTTATATTTTTAAGCATGCAAAAATATTTATTGATTTGTTTTCCTAATGTTAAGACATGCTCCAATATTGTTTTAGGAGTTTTAGCTATGGAAACCTTTTTTAAAATATATATTTTAATTATTTTTTAAGGTTTTGTTTGAATAAAAAACATTTTTCTTTAAATAAAATTGTCAAAATAAGCCCAAAGACATGCTTGCCAAACATGCGCTTAAGCAAAAAATTCCTTTATCGTTGAAAGCCAAACAAGGCCTTACACAAATTACCCGAATTTGACCCAATCAGGTTGACCTGAAATCTTTGGTTTTATTATAAATCGAAGAAAAAACACTAGTTTTAACCTGAAAAACAATCCAAAACAAAAAACCAAAACATAAAATAGATCAAACTTGCAAAAAAACAAATAAACATAAATTTTTTTTTTCCAAAACAAATCAAACGTAGAAAACTCAAAAACACGAAGAACATTAAAGCAAACCTAGCCACATGACTCTCAAGTCCGACTAGATACAACAAAATCAAAGGCATATGCCTATTGTAAATAATTCAAGGAACAAGAATCAACCGTAAAAAAGCATTGATTATCAACCCATAATCATAATTTTATCAAAATAGGCTTCAGTTTGAGAAAAGAAAACTTACGATTGTAATGACCAAATTGTTGTTTTTTATTCAAATAAAATGCAGGTTATCAATGCACAAGGTCATATGAAGTTGCAAGAGCAAGGATTATGGTAAAATGAAGACATAAAAGATGCATGTAAGACAAAGTTCTTTCCAAGAACTTGAAAAACAAAAACCTATAAAACCCAGAAAATGCACAACAATTGCCCATCCCTGGAAAATGCATTTTTGACCTTTAAACCCGCCACTTTCGGTCCTAACTAACCATATACCAATACCTAACATATTTGAAGCAAAATAACTAACAAACAACATCAAAATCATGCATGAGGTTTCACTTTCCAAAACTATCAAATTAAAACAACAAGAATATTAAAAAATTTAAGGTTCAAAATTGACATTTTAACACTCTATAAGACTAAACCAAAACCTAAGAGCCAAGAACATGCATTTAACTAAAAAAAAAAAACCTATTACCA
>CM031997.1:5301781-5311941 GCA_018804465.1 Populus tomentosa
ATTTGGTTGTTGTTGGAGTCATTTTCATCACTTTCCCCGATAAGTTCTGGTCCAAAAAAAAGAGTCAGATTTGTATTCTCGAGTCTGAATCAATGTTCTTCCTGTTATAAACTCCATTCTTGTCATCATCTTCTTCTTCTTTTCCCTATCTGTGTCATGTGTTCACCAAAGGAGAGGGAACAGAGGAACGATGCAAAAAACTAAGCCATATGGGTTGGGTGTTTTAGAACGAGGAGTTGGTAAGTGTAGAAAATCATTCTATGATCTTCAAGCTTCATGGGAAAAAGGGGTACAACGCCAAAAGAAAGAAAGATGAAGGAGAGTCGCTGTGGTTATCATCTAAAAGTATGTACACAAGTGGTCAGTACGGCGTGCTTATTTGAAATTCTTGTCAGTCACTACTTCTATACGGTGTTGTTGGAGAAAGGTGTTGGCAATAAAGGGATTTCGAAGGCTTAAACAAGAGGCTACTGAAGTCGCTATTAATCCTATTCAAGATTCGAGGGCGAATCTTCTTGAAGAGGGAGGGAACGATACGGTCCAGCCTTATGATGCGACCCACGTAAGGTCAGATTCGAATTTTGGCGTAAAAAGCGCAACGGTCATAATTCTCAATCCGACCGTTGGATCGAGCTAATATTTTATGTGGACTCTCCAGACATGCTTTCCTACCTTGGATTAAAAATTCAGGTCAATTGGATTTCGGGAAGGCACCGCAATACTAGTCAACAGAGGTTGTATGAATTTTGTTATGTACGTCCATTTGACTTGCGGACTTTCTATTTGCTTAGGATTCTTTTCCTACAAGGATGTGGCCGCTGGTTTTGGGAATATCCTAGCTCCACAAGGATCTTCAATGAGCTGCAATATAATCTGCAATTGTGGCAAGGATTCATTAATGTTTCAGAATCCTTTTTCTTATAATGATTCCTTATTCATCCTCGCTACATAAGGAAAGAAGGGCTGGGAGTATTTAATAACAAATTAGTTATTTTTATCATTTTCTTTCATGTTTGGCCTTAATTAAAACTTTGTTTCGAGCTAGGGTCCAAGGCTTGTTTGGATCAGGTTATGAGCTGTTCAGTTTAGGGTTTTTGTGTCAGTTTTGAGAGGATCTCATATAAGTCCACATAAAGGGTCCATTAGGGTTACTTTTTCAAGAACTATTTAAACTCATGTATGCCAAAATTTTGGCAGCTTTGATGATTATTATTCTGAATTTTTCAGTTTTGTCTTACTGTAACAGGTTTGTTTTGTGTTGTCTTTCAAAACTTGTTTTGTTTCTGTTAGAGTATTTGTTTGTAAAGATCAGTTTGGTTCTAGTATTAGCATCATATTTGGGATATTTCGTTGTTGTCTAAGTCAGTCTCATCAATTTCATATTTGTTTGTTTTTTATTAGTTTTGGTCCAAACAAAAGTCAGATTTGCTATTTCAAGTCTAAATCAATGTTCTTCCTTTCGTAAACTCTATCCTTGTTGTGACTTTGTCTTCTTCTATTTTTCATACTTGCGTCATGTACTCAACAGCGAGAGTGAATGGAGGATTCTTTTTTTTTTGGTAAGCTGACTTATGTATTAAAAGAAAATGATACAAAGAATATAATGGGCATACCCAAGATTTACAATGCGAACAGAAACGAAACCAACAAATGGCTACAGGCTAGCCACATAACAAAACAAAAACTTAGACCAACTAGATATGCTAGGGGTACAAAAACAATCAGCTAAACATCAAATTAAGAGTCTATGTTATTGACCCTCCAAAGACTTAGGTCTGAACAGGCTATACGAATTATGTTATTTACTTTTGACTTGTGGACTTCCTATTTGGAAAGGACCTTTTTATGCAAGGATGTGGGAGCTTGTTTTGGGAATTTCCTAGTTCCACAAGGATCTTTAATGAGCTGCAATATAATCTCTAAGTGTGGCAAAGATTCATTAATGTTTCAGAATCCTTTCCTTATAAAGATTTCTTATTCATCCGAGCTACACAAAGGAAAGAAGGGCTTGTGGTATTTAATGACAAGTTAGTTATTTTTTTTTTTCTTTCATGTTTGGGCTTTATTAAAACTTTGATTTGAGCTAGGACCTAAGGCTTGTTTGGATCGTGTTATGGGCTTTTCAGTTTAGGGTCTTTTGGTTAGTTTTGTATAGGGGTCAGTTCAGCTCACAAGGCTGGGTTACTTTTAAGAACTATTTAAACACATGTAACCTAAATTTCAGAGCTTTGATGATCATTACTTCTGGATTTTTCAGTTTTAAGTGTGAGAGTGATTCTTGTATTCTTTAGTTCTTGAATGTACTGAATCTGACTTATCAAAGATTAACTGGTTTTGTGGTGTCATTCTACTCATTCCAGTAGTGTTGGTGCCTTGGGGTAGGTTTTCATTGTGTCACACTCCTATCAGATCTATTTCGGCTTTCCAGGATCAGATCTCAATCTTGATTGTGGGTTGCGTGACCATATGATCACGATATTCGCATCAGTTAGGCTTGGTTTTTTCCTAAGTTGGCCAAATCTTATTCCTAAAGTAAGGAGGATTATTTAATGTTTTTCCTAACTTATGAAGGAAAGTAATTAAATCAGCAATAAATGAGGAAATTTGTTTTCTTATTTGTCCAAGTTAAACAAGGAAATCCAAGTTAATCAAGGATATCAAAGAGGGGAGCAACTCAAATTTTCCAAATCAGATTTCTCCTAGTTTATTTGGGACATCTTAAGAGTGAAAAATATGATCATAGCATATTTAGGATGGTAATTTTCTGAATTTTATTATTTTATTCTTAATCTTTAAGTTATTATTACTTATTTGGGTCAATTGTAAGTGGGCTTCATATAAGTCTAACTAAGGGGGATCCATTAGGGTTTCTTTAAGTCTAGAGTCAATATAAATAAAGGCATAACCAAACATATAAGGTTACGTAATTTTCAGATCAATAAACTTCTTTGCCGCACTTCTTCTGTGTTGGTGGGATAATCTCCCTTCCTTTGGTTCTCTAAAGCACTGAAAACAACTTATCGAAGAACAACTGGCTTTGTGACATCATCCTAATACTTCTTGTTCACAAATCAATATTTGTTGGGTGGGGATTTTCCATTTTCAATAGTGCTTGGTGCTTGGGTATAAGTTATTTGGCTTTCCGAGAATTGGTGTCTTTGTGTGTGTGTCACACACCTATCAAACCTGATTTACTTGGCTTTCGAGGAATTTGTGTTCTTGCATGTGGGTTTCATGACTATGTGATCACAAGGTTTGCAACAACTACTAATTTTGCTTTCTTCGCCTCCGAATAGATAAGGTAATAAAAAATCCAATCCACCCTTTTCTTCTATTCGAAATACATCTCGGGATCGTTTTTACTTTGAAAGGAAAGTATATTTAGTTTTATAGCATCCAAATCATCATGTCTCCCAACACTACGAAAATTTCCCATTTAGCCGAATTGGCCCCTAGTTCTATTCCCAAAATGCCTTCAATTTCTAGGCTGCCGAAAACCTTCTTGATGGCTTATAGTCTCATCCTCAAAACCACCATCACCAATATCATTAACATCCTCCTCAAAATCCTCATAATCAGCCCACCTTGGCCTTTCGGCCCTTTTTCCACTGTTTGCTTTTGGTTTAGCCCCAACCTTCCTAACGTCTTGGGTATTTGTACTAGCCTCATTACCATGTTTCTCCACCCTATGAAGTTTGTCACACACGTTCTTCATCACAAAATTCATCCTCTCCATCATCTACATCATGGCTTGCATTTGGAACTTAAGTTCTACATCAAGAGGGGGTGGTGTATTGTTTTGATCTGACATGATAGTACCTAGGCACCAGCATTATTAAAAATGGAAAACCCCCACCCAATGTGATGAGTACCACCTATAAACAACAGCAAGGACCCATTACATGTTCTAAATGGTCCAATGACTTGGTCCAAGACAAAGGCATTGAAAGGGGCATTAAATGCACTGGTTTTAAATGTTTCAACCAAGTCAGAATTGAAAGGTCTATTAGAGTATCAAGAGGAGACCCTAGTACATCTTATCCATGTGCAAGAGGGGTCCAATACAACCTTATTTGGGCCATAAGGTGAGGACAACAAAGAAAACAAAAGAATCTTACTACAACTTGGAAACAACATGGGTGGCTACCTTTTCCTTTTGTTTTTAGGATTAAGGGGCTGCAAGGAAGGCAACAAATAAGCCTTGAATAAGTTCTGTAACATTTTACTTCCTTCACTTCTACTAATGGCAGAACATGGATTTAATATTAGTTGCTTTATTTTATTTTATTAGCTACAGCGCAAGGCTTGTTTGGGCTTAGTTAATACTTTTTTTTTCCAGTTAGGATCTAAGACTTTTTTGAATTAAGTTATGGGCTTTTCAGTTTGGGGTTTTGGATCAGTTTTGAGTGGACCTCATATAAGTCCACATAAGGTGTCCACGAGGGTAATTTTTCAAGAACTATTTAAACTCATGTAAGCCAAAATTTCAGCAGCTTTGATGATTATTGCTTCTGAATTTTTAGTATTAATGTGTGAATGATTCTTGCATTCTTCAATTTTTGAACGAACTGAATCTGACTTATCGAAGATTAATTGGCTTGGGGAAAGATTCTAAAGCTGAGATCCTTAGCATGGCCGAAGATGAAGCACATCATCGGAGATGGAATTACAACCTCTCTATGGTTTGACAATTGGCATCCTCACAGCCCACTCGCTGATACTTACGGTGAAAGATTCATCTATGATTCAGGTATGGAACACAACGCGAGAGTGAATGTGCTGATTAATAAGTTAGAATGGAGAATACCTATCACTCATGCTCTTGGCTGGCACCCCATTATAGAAGCTATTTCTTCCACCTCTACTCCTAAGGGGCAAAAAGATGAGATTGTTTGGTTGGATTCGCCAAATCAGAGTTTCTCGGTCAAAGTAGCGTGGGAGCAACTAAGAATTCATCGTCAAGTGGTTGATTGGCATGACATTGTGTGGTTCAAGAATGTTGTCCCAAGACATGCATTTCTTCTATGGGTGGCTATCCAACGAAAACTCTCAACGCAGGATAGACTTCATCAGTTTGGTATACATGGTCCCAATAGGTGTTCACTCTGTCTCCGCAACAATGAAGATCACAACCACTTGTTCTTTGAATGCTCCTATACAAAAGCATTATGGTGGAATGTTTGTGACAGATGCGACATTCCAAGAATGACAAAAAGCTTGGATGAATGGATTCGATGGGCCACTGTCACTTGGCATGGCAAAAGTTTCGTCAACTTTTCTCGTAAACTGGGTTTCGCAGCTACAGTGTATTGTATCTGGCAAGAACGGAACGCAAGGATCTTTGCAGATGTGTCTAAAACTTCGAATTTGGTTTTTGATCAAATCGAATGTATCATTCGCGATAAGCTTGTTTTGATGAGGAACGTTCAACAAACAGATGAAAACATAAGGATCCAAAGAATTTGGAGGGTCAATAACATGGACTCTTAATTTGACGTTTAGTTGGTTGTTTTTGTACCCCTAGCATATCTAGTTGGTCTAAGTTTTTGTTTTGTTATGTGGCTAGCCTGTAGCCATTTGTTGGTCTCGTTTCTGTTCACATTGTAAATCTTGGGTATGCCCATTATATTCTTTGTATCATTTTCTTTTAATACATAAGTCAGCTTACCAAAAAAAAACCTTGAAATACTCTTTGAGCCTTATGAATCCTTTTCTTTCGTAGCCAAGAACCACAACCTACATTATGTACCTGTAGAAGTACTTTCTATTCTAGCAAGCAAGCAACTTAGAACAATAAACAATGCTCTCAAAATGCAGAGATTACTTTTTCATAAGAGTCATGACATCAAGAATAAACTACTCGTTATTATTCATGCTGATAAAAATGAATGTTGAAAAAAGAGATAAGTTTTTTTTTTAAACAAAACATCAAGCTTTTTCTCAAGCCCTTCACTTTGAAAACCTATAAAAACAAAAGGTCACCTCATGATGTACTTTCGCCAAAGATCATAAGAGCAAATAATCTCTTTTCCAAGAAAGAAAATAACCAAAGAGTTGCAAGATTTCAAAAGAAAATTGTTTTAGTCTCACATCGAATCAATTTTTGTTTTCAAAATGCAAGATCAAGATTTCAAGCTTTATTCTCGACCCATATTCCTTCACCAAAATGAAAAGAAGAGAAATGGGAGATTGGTCTATTAAAACCATTATTTATCTAAGTTGTTAACAGAGCACACTTGGGGGCAATGACCAATACAAGGGGCAAAATTATATTTAGAAGGAAAAATTCTAGAAAAAGAGATGGCAATTTCCTTCAACCAGACAATGAGGCATTTTGGTTTACAAAAGACAGCTTGATCCTTTCAGCAAGTGACACCGAGTGTTTTTAGTAGTGAAACGAGGAGTAATGAGTGATCCTCTTAAATTATTTAACGATACATAAAATCTTTAGCAAGCAAGTGGGTCACGATAGGCACCATAAAGGCTAAGTTGTGTAAACAAATCTGGGAATAGACTTACATGAGCCAACTCAAGTGGACTAGAAACCAAACGACAAAAATGACCCAAATCAGAGGTAGCAAGTCATCAATCAAGCAACAAGAAGACTAAGAAGAAATGGGGGCCTAAATTTCAAATCAAGTAAAGATTCATGCATATCATCTAAACTTTGAGACATTGGACAATGAGTTTTGCAAATTTCATGAGACAAAATTCTAATTGGATCCATCAAGTGGAAGGCCAACTTGAAATGGCCAAGATTGAAATTGCTTTTGAAAATTTTTCACTTTCAAGAATTTTTCAACCTGGGAACGCCTCCAATGAGAATTACACCACCTGAAAAATTTTTGTATTTTTTCACTACCTTTCATTTTCCATTCTCGAGGTAACGCATTTCCTAACCCTACCACCCTTTTGAAAATGCTTTCAAACGCTTACTTCTTTTTGAAGTGCACCTTTGAGCCCTTGACCATCCAAAGTATTCTGTTTCATAACCTTATCTCTCTTTTGAGTGCATCTTCAAGCTCTCATCTATTTTGAGTGCGCCTTCGAGACCTTACCTCTTTCGAGTGCGACTTTGAGCCTTTACTTTTTTTTAAAGTATGTTTCGAGTCCTCACTCTCTTTCGAGTGCGCCTTTGAGCCATCGTCTTCCTTTCAAGTGCTCTTTTGAGCTGTCATCTCGGGGATGAGACATTAATAGGACCCTTTCTTTGTATTTGTTAAAAAAAATCCTCGTATTTTTCAACATCGGGCAGATCACCTAAACAATTAGACCACTCGCGAATACTTTCATGTTTCTTCTTCCTATTGGGTAGGTCGCCTGAAACAATTAGACCACTTGCGAAACCCTTTTCGCGTTTTATTCTTCATTGGGCAGGTCACCCGTAACAATTAGACCACTCGCGAAATCCTTCGCGTTTCTTTTTTCTATCGGGTAGGTCGCTTGGAACAATTAGACCACTCGTGAAATCTTTCGCGTTTCTTCTTCCTAACGAGTAGGTTGCTTGGAATAATTAGATTACTCATGAAACCCTTTTGCAATTTTATTCTTCATCAAACAGGTTGCCTGAAACAATTAGACCACTCACGAAACCCTTTTGGCGTTTTATTCTTCATCAGGGCATGTCGCCTGGAATAATTAGACCTCTCGCGAAATTCTTCATGTTTCTTCTTCCTATCTAGGCAAACCACTTGTGAAACCTTTTTTGCATTTTATTCTTCATTAGACAGGTCACCTGGAACAATTAGACCACTCGCAAAACCTTTTTCGTGTTTTATTCTACGTCAGACAGGTCACCTAGAACAATTAGACCACTCGTGAAATCCTTCATGTTTCTTCTTCCTATCAGGTAGGTTGCCTGGAACAATTATACCACTCCCGAAACCCTTTTCGCGTTGTATTCTTCATCGAGCAAGTCGCTTGGAACAATTAGACCACTCTAGAAATCCTTCGCATTTCTTCTTCCTATCAGGTAGGTTGCCTAGAACAATTAGACTACTCGCAAAACCCTTTTCGCGTTTCTTCTTCCTACCGGGCAGGTCGCCAAGAATAATTAGACCACTCGCAAAAACCTTTTTGCATTTTATTCTTCATCGGGCAGGTCGCCTAGAACAATTAGATCACTCGTGAAATTCTTTGCGTTCTTTTATCATCGAGCAGGTTGTCCATAACAATTTGATCCATTTCAAAAACAAAAAAAAGTGGGTCGCTTCCAAATGATTTGTTTCTTGATTTCTACATCTCTCTGTAAAAGTCATACATCAATCTATTGTTTTCAAAGTTTTCAAGACTAAAAAAAAGCAAATAAAAAATTCTTTATGTAATTACTTTTCCTTATAAATTTACTACACAAAGCTAAAGGAAAATGAAATTTTCTAATATCTTTGCATCGTAAATATTATAAAGAAGGGGAAACTGTCATAACCCAATTTTTTACCCTTTTATCATCATCATCATCATTTCTGTTATTTTATTTACTGAAAAATGATAATAAAAAAATGATGAAAAAAAACGATGATGAAAAACAAGTGAAAAATGAAATAAATAAAGAATGAATTAGAATTTAGGTTAAGGGCAACATGATTAGAAGTTTAAAGATTTAATTAAACCCTTATGATACAGTTCAGCCCTATGATACGACCCAAGTAAGGTCAAATTCAGATTTTGGCGTAAAAAGCGCAACAGTCCAGGTTTACGGCAACAATCATAACTCTTAATATGACCGTTGGATTGGGCTAATATTTTATGTGAACTCTCCAAACATGTTTTACTATCTTGGGTTAAAAATTCAGGTCAATTAGAGTTCGGGAAGGAACCGCAATACTGGTCAACGGAGGTTGTACGAATTTTGTTATTTACTTCCATTTGACTTGTGGACTTCCTATTTGGTTAGGATTCTTTTCCTACAAGGATGTGACAGCTGGTTTTGGGAATTTCCTAATTCTACAAGGATCTTTAATGACCTGTAATATAATCTACAAGTATGACAGTGATTCATTAATGTTTCAGAATCCTTTTCTTATAAGGATTCCTTATTCATCCTACCTACACAAGAAAAGAAGGGCTGGTGGTATTTTTATTATTTTCTTTAATGTTTGGGCTTAATTAAAACTTTGTTTTGAGCTAGAGTCCAAGGCTTATTTGGATCAAGTTATGGGCTTTTCAGTTTAGGGTTTTGGGCCAATTTTGAGCAGGCCTCATATAAGTCCACATAAGGGGTCCATTAGGGTTAATTTTTCAAGAACTATTTAAACTAATGCAAGCCAAAATTTCTGCAGCTTTGATGAATATTATTCTGAATTTTTTAGTTTTAACATGTGAGAGTGATTTTTGCATTCTTCAGTTCTTGAACGAACTAAATCTGACTTATCGAAGATTAAATGGCTTCGTGGCGTCATTCTACTCATTCCAATAGTATTGGTGCCTTGGGGCATGTTTCCATTGTGTCACACTCTTATCAGACCTCTTTCGGCTTTCCGGGATCAGATCTCAATCTTGATTGTGACTTGCGTGACCACGTGATCATGAGGTTCGCGTCACCTTAACTAGTTTAATTTATCAAATCAAGGGCTTAATTGAAAAATTGATAAGTTTTGAGACTTAATTGAACTTGGAATTAATTTAATTAATGAAATTATGGACTTAATTGAAAAAATACCAAAGTTTGGGGTTAATTGGGGCAAAAGTGCAACAAATTAAAGTCCAGGGACTAGCTTGTAAAATGGCGCTGAAATGTAGGGGTTCAATTACATTTTACCCAGGGGTTTGATTTCAGAACTTCAATTACCAGATTGAAAATGGCTATTCCCATCACACAAACGGTGTCATTTTGAGAAGTGATTCATCGCCTTCTTCCTCAAGAACTGTTACTGGAGTAAAGGCTCAAAGCTGTTTCAATCGCAAGGATGCTTGGCATTCTTTGGCTATAAAGCCAGATAAGATGAGAGAGCGTGGGGGGAGGAATACGAAAAAAAGCCAGGGGGAACCGACAAGAGAAAAAAAAGAGCAAAACCAAGGATATGAAGAAGAAAACAAGGAGGGAGAAAAATGGAAAAAACAGAGGGGGAAGAGAAATGAAAAAAAGAAAAAGGAGAAAAAGCAGAAGGAGCTTACGTTCAACCAGGAGAACATCATGCCTTTATTACAATCTCCTTCATCCT